>PVKM010012347.1:0-31812 GCA_004027735.1 Carollia perspicillata | reverse complement strand
TAGTGCTCCCCAGCACTCCCGGGCCTGGCAGCCACCGAGTTTTTCTGTCGTGTTTCCTCTCCACTGACTGCCGACTCTGCCCCTCTTACCAGACTGGTTGAATAGTTGTCAGACTCCCATAGTTAAATTTTCTGTGTTCTCTATGCACCCCAATGTTCATAGCAGCACAATTTATAATAGCCAAGTGTTGGAAGCAACCTAGGGGCCCATCAGTAAATGAATGGATCAAAAAACTATGGTACATATACACAGTGGAATTCTATGTGGCAGAAAGAAAGAAGGAGCTCCTACCCCTATGCAACAAAGCATGGATGGAACTGGAATGCATTATGCTGAGTGAAATAAGCCAGGCGGTAAAAGACACATACCATATGATCTCACCTTTAACAGGAACCTAGGCAACAAAACAAACAAGCAAGCAAAATATAACCAAAGACATTGAAATAGAAAACAGGATGACAGTAACCTGAGGCGAGAGGGGAGGGAATTTCAGGGGAAAAGGGAGGGGATTATAGGAACAAGTATAAAGGACACATGGACAAAAACTAAGGGGGGTGGAAATGGGAGGGAGGTGGGGAGCACTGGGGAGGTGGACTGGGATGGGAGTAAAAGACAGAAAAATGTAAAACAAACAAACAAATAAATAAAATTTTTTCTGTGTTCTGGTTGTGTTATTGTTTGTAAATATCTGTTGTCCTTAATCTTGATTGTGAGAGGAGGTACAGTATTTCGACCTATGCCTCCATCTTGGCCGGAAGTCCCAAATGTTTCATTTTTAATCCAAGCATGCTGAGAAGCCATTGAAAGTTGTGAATAACAGGGAGTGACACAATCTGGTATACATTTTGAAGGATCACTCTGGGTGATGAGTAGAGAACCGGTCATAGGGAACAGAAATAGAAATGTGTACTAGGCATGCCCTGGCTGGTGTAGCTCTGTGGATTTAGCGCCAGCCTGCGAATCAAAGTGTTGCTGGTTTGATTCCTGGTCAGGGCACATGCCTGGGCTGTGGGCCAGGTCCCCCATGGTGGGGGTGGGGGGTGAGAGGCAACCACATTTTGATGTTTCTCTCCCTCATTCTCCCTCCCTTCCCCTCTCTCTAAAAGTAAATAGATAAAATCTTTAAAGAAAAAGAAACATTTAGAAGAAATCCAGGTGAAAGATGGTGGTTTAGATTAGGGTGGATGAGAAAATGAAAGGTGGTCACATTTCAAATTGATCTCAGAATCAATATCAGTAGGAATTACTGATTGGCTGTGGGAGGTGACAGGAGGATGAGAACCAATGAAAATACCCAGAACTGGGGGCTTGAGCAATAGAGGGAATGATGCTGACAGTTACAGAGATGGAGAAGAGCAGGATGAGGGGGTACAGAATTAAGTTCAGATTTTGTTGTGTTAGAGTACTGATATATATGGGGCTGGACATAGTAAGTAGAAAAGAGGTCAAGTACTGTATTATTCCATGCTAATCAGTCTGAGAGGATACATGAAATATGTAAGACACAGTTTGGAAGAAAGAGTTAACACACAAAGTCTAGTTAATCAGTCCTTTCATGTCTCCGGAGGAGCTTGGAATCATAACTGACTCTAAACCTAGCCCTGGGAATATGGCCCTTGGAAAGTTGTTCATATCTCTGATTGATGATGTTGTATATATATATATATATTCAAAGCAATGGGATATGTTGTACAAAGTCATAAGGACTTCTCAGGATTGTTTAACAAGGTGCATGATATATCTGGTTTCAATGTTGGACTCCTAAGTTTCATTTCATAAAAGCCTCAGACCCTGATATTTGAATGGGCCTCTCTGGGCAGAGGCATGTCACAAGTGTCTCTGTAGTTTACTGCTAGTTGTTCCTGTGTGGCTCTGGATAGGGCAAAACTTGGAAGCCTGCATCTGGCCAATGCATGTATTTTTCTTGCCATCTTTCTCTGTATCCTTTGCTGTAAAAAACTAGCTGTGAGTAAAGTCTGTTGTTGTGGCTTGTGAGTCCTTCTAGTGAATCACCCAACTTGGAGTAGTTGTGGGACCCCTGAAACAGACTTTGCCCTCAGGAACTTAAGTTTTAGCTGAAAAGGAGAAAGGAACATAATGAAGCAACAGTGTTTTGTCCTTGCAAGCAGGACAAAATAGTACAGTCAGCCTGAGCATAGGTTCTAAGACTTTACTCATCATTGTATTCCCCAGAGAGGGCTTGCTTACTGAGAGGTCTTCAATAAATGTCTGCTGAAACTAGTAGAAGAGGTGGAACTTGCTGGATGGGTAGGATTTTGAATAAGCTAAGAGAAGAAGTAAGGCATGCCAACTGGAGAAAGCAACTTGATGAAGGCCCAAGAGCAAGAACAGGCAGGGTTTGTTTGTAGAAAGCTGTCCTCTTAGTCTCCCTGTTCCACAATGACTGGCGCAGTAACCAAACAGTGGGTGTTTAATAAACTGTGCTACTTGTCTGGTATCCATGTCCAAATTTGCTGCCACACCCTTTTTAGCCATTTCCTTGCTTTTTCTGGGCAGTGCTAAGGATGAGCAGTAAGGTGATGGCACAGTAGGTCCCTGTTGCACCCACTCAAGTCACTTGCAAGAAAGTAAACTGAGGCTCTGGCTGGTGTGGCTCAGTTGGTTGGAGCATCATCCCATAACCAAAAAGTTGCAGGTTTGATTCCCAGTCAGGACACATACCTAAGTTGTGGGTTCAACCCCTGGTCTAGGTATGTGGGGGGGCAACCAGTAGATGCTTTTCTCTCACATCGATGTTTCTCTCTCTTCCTTCCTCTTTCTCTAAAAGCAATAAAAACAGAGAGAGACAGAGAGTAGACTGAGGCTGAGATGTCTAGTTCCAAATCTCACTGCATTATAGATGAATAGCTAGCTGGTTGATGGTTAGCTGGGCTAATTTCCCTGTAATTTTGTGATTGAAACTCCAGATGGGACTACAATAACTCTATTAATCCTGAGTTTCATATGTCAGTTCCCAAATAAAAACTCCCAGAACTTATGCATCTCTAATGCCATATTTTCATATTCCCAGGGCAGCTTTCAAAAGAAACAGATTCTTAACCACTTTACCAAAAAAGAGGTTCAGGTGAAGGGAGACATGAATACCAAGGAAAAGAGAATACACTCTTGAAATGGATCAAAACATTTCTGTCTGATGAATAGAAAAGAAAATGGAAGGTTTAGATCTTAGACCTTAGAGATCATCTAAGGCAACCATCGTGCCCTTACCCTCTGGCAGATGAATAAGAAGTTTGTGTAAGATCATGCAGGCCCTGGCTGGTGTGGCTCAGTGCGTTGAGCGGCCATCTGCAAACTTGGGGTGGGGGGTTGCTGGTTTGATTCCCAGTATCGGCACATACCTGGGCTGCAGCCTGGTCCCTGGTGGTGGGGATGTATGTGAGGCAACCACACATTGATGCTTCTCTCCTTCTCTTTGGTGTTTCTTCCCCTCTCTCTAAAAATTAGTAAACAAGATCTTTTTTTAAAGAAGTCACACAGCATTCCATAGCTGATCTAGCACCAGAACCCAGTTTTCCTGATTCCCAGTCCAGTGCTCTACCACATGTTAGTGCCCTATTTAGTAGTTATACCACCATAAGAATCATCCCCAAAGAAGGTAGATACAGTAAATTTCCCAATTAGAAACCATATCCCAGTGAAGCATGTTAAGGGCCAGAATAGGGAAGGGAGGCAAAAGGCATAGCCAAGACATTACAATTACATGGGCTAAAAAAGGCATGTTTCTGACTGTTTTATGGGCTCTGCAGCCTCATTCCTTCTTTGCTTTGAGCTGAGCCAATCACACTGCATCATGGAGTGGGGGGTTAGGAGGAGTGAACAAAACAGACCTTTCTGCTGGCAGAGGTACACGGCCAGACTATTAATGGACCAGCAAAAGAAGGGCAGTAATTGCAGATGCAGATGACAGCAGCAGAAAACCCTAGCCCAACCAAAATCACCTCCCACCCAAGGCCTGCCAGTTCACAGCAGCCAGTCAGAAAGCTCATGGTCATGAGAACAGGATAGGCTGCCAGAGTGGAATCTGCACACCAGCCTCTCTGCTCTGCCCAGACATTTGACTCAGAGGTGGTGATGAATAGGTTGGTCTGGTTCATCAGCACAGTGAACCCTGGCATCAAGCTGGCAGTGACTTCTCTGGGGATTGAAGTCACTTCATGTCTGGGACCCAAAACCCTAAGCTGCAAGCCCACATAATTTAGGTTCTCATGGAGGATCTGAAGTAGCTCCTGGGCCAATCAAAGAAATGTGAGAAAAAGCCTATGGGCTGTCGAGGAAGCCTCAGATGAAGTCCCAAATGTGACACCTCCAGCAGGACCAAATCAGAGAATGAATGAATTCAGCATTCAAATCACATTCTTACTCAATGCCTAAATCATTCTCACAAAATGAGTGTCAGTTTCAGCCCCTCTCAGGGCTCCAAATCCTTACTATAAAAAGAAATTACTGAAGGCATGTTTGAACCAGTGTTTTCTATGAAAAGAAACATTTTTTAATGATGTATTTACTTAACATTTTTTTCAAATTATTTTATTGTTGTTCAAGTACAGTTGTCTCTATTTTCCCTCACCACTTCCTCTGACCCCAACCATCCCCACCTCCTTCCCCTGCTTCCATGCCCCACTTGGTTTCGTCCGTGTGTCCTCTATAGTTATTCCTGAAAACCCTTCTCCCATTTTTTTTCCAAAATGCCATTCTTTTTCCCCACATTTTTATTGTTGTTCAAGTACAGTTGTCTCCATTTCCACCCCCCAACTCTCTCCCTTACACCAGCCATCCCCACTTCCCACCTTTGATCCTACCTCCCTTTGGTTTTGTCCATGTGTCCTATATTGTAGTTCCTGAAACCTTCCCCCTTTCCCCTTCATTATACCCTCCCACCTCCCCTCTGGTTACTGTAAATAAACATATAGTCTTGTCTATAGTCCCCAGTTATTCATTTGAAATTTACAGTTGTAATTAAAATAAATAATTATGTGACTTAAAAACATTAATAGCATTAACAATATAATAAACAATGTTATTTATTTTTATATTAAAATCAAAAAAGGTATTATATTGTCATTAGAGGAAATACTTCACAATTCTGGTTTAGGTGAGGTATGGCAGAATCAGAAAAAAATGGATTTGTATAGATAGGCGAACCTTATCCTTTAAACACCAAACTTTTAAACAGTATTTTGATGACATGAAATATACATGTATATATTACATGATTCCCAGATTTCTTAACCCACTTGAATGTTTTCCAGCTAACTCAGGATAATCAGAATCAACATCCTTAATCATGTCATGCTATTTTGTTTTTCTGTCTCTTTTCAGGATGTCAGGCCTTCAGCAGGCACTTCCCTTGTCAGTTTTTCTGAGCTTCTCCCCCCTACTCCCCAGTCCAATATCCCTTCCTGTTGCTTCTAATCTGTAGGGGTAGGAAAGCAGATTACAAAACTCTTTAGAGCTAGGTTATAAACAAGGTATTAGCAAAGGCCTGGGAAATAAAGTTTGTGGCTTCAGTTTTATATATGTGTGTTTGAGGGAGTTTGCAGCTATTTCTTCCTTCCAGATTTGGGGCAAATTTCCAGGGAACATAAGGTGCCAAAAATATGACCTGGGGTTAAGTGTTGTGCTACTGAGTATTTGCTTGGGATCAGGCCAGGTCTCAAAATCCCCTATGTCCTCACCAACTCCCTAGCTCAGACTGTTCTGAGTGACAGAAAATTGGGAAGAATAAGTAACAATAAACATGAGGCCCTGCCAGGTTATTCTTTCAGAAAGTGAAGTTCTAAAAAAGCAGGGGTAACATTGGGTTGGGAAATTTGTTGTAACCTCCAACAGAGGAGCATCTCTGCATTGTCCCCAGAACTGCAAAGCACTGAGGAAATTAAAAAGGTGATTTATTATGCTTAGGCAGATCCTTAGGTAAACCCAATGACATATGATTGCACAACTCAAATTTTAAATACATAATACTTTACCATTAACTATAGGCAGTATGTCATACAGAAGATTTCTGGAATTTACTCTTCTTCTTTATACAACTGTAACTTTACACCCATTGAACAACCACCCACCATATCCCCATCTCCTATCCCCTGGTAACCACCATCCTATTATCTACTTTTATATCTTTGACTATTTTAGATGCCTCATATAAGAGGAGACATGCAGAATTTGTCCTCCTGTGATTGACTTATTTCACTTACAATAATGTCTTCTACGTCCATCCATGTATCCAAACTCACCAACTTATATGTATTCATTACTTGCAGTTTTTCGTATACCAGTGAAACCTCAGTGAAGCTGGGGGGAAATGATAAATAAGTCATGGGCTCAACTTTCAAGAAAAAAAGTGCACTGATCAGAAGCAAGCTAGATAAGATAATTTTGAAGATTCTTAACTATAGCAATATTTGAGATGTTAGAGGTCTTTATTAAAAATCTTGGGAGGAAAACAACACATGCAATGTACAACGTAATAGCACTAGTCACATGTGTTTCAAACTTTTAAAATTTAGAAACCACTTTCATAGTCATTGCTTAATTTGATAAGCCGCTGAGAAGGCCATTCTCACTCCCATCCTTAGCCATCGCTTCTTACTTTAAGAAGCAACACTTGAAATTTTGTCTATAGCATTATTAACAGCTAAATACCCACTGTGTTCACATCCTCTCTAGACAAGGACTACCACTGGGAGAGCTGAGCCAGGCCTCACAGGCCCAGCTATATACAGGATATAAAATGGGGATTGTGTAAATGCTGGGGTCCCTGCCTTCTGGGGACCTGTAGCCTCAGAGTTCTGCCTCTACCAGACCATTAACCTCCACACAATGTAGAGGGGTCTCCTCAGCCCACCTCAGTGTCATTTTTAGCCCAGGATGGGGGTCCTAATGCAGAATCCACAAGCCATCATCTCACTACTTTGCTCTGGACATTAAAGAACCAGCAGGATGATGATAATGAAACAGTTATTTATCATCATTGAATCTCGATTTGACCATTCTTAAAGTAAGAGAAGTAAAATCTGCCCCTACCTAGTTTCCACATATTTGGTTATGATAAACAAAGTAATACAAAGTACTATGATAAACAAAGTAATTTTAAGGCGAATTACTTTGAAGTCCTTGGAAAGATCACATAAGTCTGAGAGAGTCTAACTGACTAAAAGTTAATATCTCTACCACTTAAAATTTTTACTAGAAATTATGCATGACACCTCCAACCAGAGATATGGAAAAAAGGAAAAAGCTTAGGATTTGATATTGTTGGGGGAGAGAAACCTTAGTGAGAAAAGTGACAATTAAGAGCAGGGCTATGGAACAGGAAGAGCAAAATATGAAAATGTCAAATGGAAGAATCTAAATTTTGTTATTGGGAAAGGGAAAATGTAAACAGCAATCATCAAATGATGTGTCCCAACTAGAATTAAAAGATTGTGTAAAGAAGTCTTTAAAAGTGCCTAATCTAGAATAACTGAGAAACAATTAAGGACACATTATATGCATGGATCTAGACATAATTATACTAGGTGAAATATGTTGGACAGAGAATAAGACAAATGCCATATAATTTCACTCAAAAAAGCAAAACAAATGAAAAACAAAACAAAACAGAAACAAACTCATAGATACAGAGCAAACTGATGGTTGCCACAGCAGAGGGGGCTGGAGGGTGGGTAGAAAGGGGAAGAGGATTGATAAGTACAAACGTCCAATTATAAAATAAGTCATGAAGATGTAATGTACAGCTTAGAGAATAATAACTATGTGCAGTGACAGATGGTTACTAGACTTATGGTGATCACTTCATAAGTTATATAATGTTCTATCACTATGTTGTACACCTGAAACTAATATAATATTATAGTATTATCATATGTCAACCATAATTAAAAATAAATTTTACAGAAACCCAAAAGATAAAGGAAAAAATACACTATAAAGGACGTAATACTTATATGTGTGAAATAAAGTTAAATATTAAACTCCAACCAAAGTGAATGCTATATATGGGTCTTAGAAATTTCTTAACCATAATGAATTTTGCAGTAGTTCTATAAGGTGATGTGATTTATATTTAAGAACTGTGGGGTGAACCTGGCTGGTGTAGATCAGTGGATTGAGCACAGGCTGCGAACCAAAGGGTCCCAGTTCGATCCCCAGTCAGGGCACATGCCTGGGTTGCAGGCCAGGTCCCCAGTGGGGGCCATGTGAGAGGCAATCACACATTGATGTTTCTCTCCCTCTCTTTCTCCTTTCCTTCCCTTCCCCTCTCTCTAACAATAAAAAAAAATAAAGAAAATATTTTTAAAAAAAGAACTGTTGGTGAGTCTCATCTAGAATCAAGATAACAAGATCCACACGGAGTATAGCAATGAAGCCAAAGAAGGAAAAGTGAACATTAACCATTGTGACCCTCTTTCAGATGCAGCCCTTCCTAACCCCTATCTCCTTACATTTATTTCTGCCCCTCCCATTATTCTAAAACAACCAGCTAATCAGCCAACCCACCACTCTATAAATAAGTTACATCTGGTTTAGGGTCTACACTTCAGAAAGGTATGTGTGTCAGAGGCAGGAAGGATGAGCTGCAATTCTAGCAGATTTGCACTCCTTAGGTTGATCTACACTGATTCCAGCCACTGCTTTCCTATCAGAGATACTAAAGGAATTTAAAAGTAAATTATTTCTTTAGTTTGCTCATGCCTGAGATTCAAAGGGAAAACAACAATGGGAGAAGCAATTTGTTGCAAGTGCCAGGCAACCAAAGTCACAAAGTATCACAAAATTTACAAACCCACACACACATAACTACATACATATACACTAGTATACTCTAGTGTTTATGGTTCAGCTGAACACTATGAGTCGGGTCAGAAGCAGCCAATCACTCCTTACCTCAGGTCACTTCTGGAAATTTGGTCTTCACTTCAAGTAAGAATCTAGAAATGGTTCCACAGGTCATCCTCTTCCTGGGAGAAGGACAACCTTAACTCTTGAGAATTCGGCCTTGGTAGGGGAATAAGTTCCCTTTCTAAGCGATACTCAAGGACACTAGGGAATTCTGCTCACTTAGTCTTATCAGAGGGTTCACCATATATTGAACCAGCCCTGAGGCATTAGGGTCACTACAAACATGCATAGCCTGCCCCTCCTTTTGAGATCAACCTCATAAAGAACAATTCTTTTGCCCTAGCTGCTGTGGCTCAGTGGACTGAGTGCTGGCCTGACTGTCACTGGTTCAATTCCCAGTCTAGGCACATGCCTGGGTTGTGGGCCAGGTCCTCAGTAGGGGTGCACGCAACAGCAATGATATATTGATCTCTCTTCCCTCTATTTCTCCCTCCCTTCCCCTCTCTATAAAAATAAATAAAATCTTTTTTTTTTTAAAAAGAACAACTCTCTCACTTTCTTATCAAACACTCCACAGCTCCAGTCAGACCTAGAACCTGAGACTATAGTGGCAAAGGTGTTTGACTTGGGGACAATTTTATGTTCATATGAGTGTGACTCTTAGGCCCAGAGCAGAAGGGAGAATATGTATTTCATGTGAGTAATGAGGAGGAAAAAGGAAAAGGACTGTAACTGACAAAAAGGTGACTACTGCCTGCTCTATCTCCTCTCCTTAGATAAAACAAGCACTTATCTGTCAGAGTAAAGAGCTAGTTTGATGTTCACACTCCAGCCTGTTACAGAATTAGAAAATCAGCATCACTCATATATTTTCTAGAATGGGGTGGGAAGTTAACAGTCAGTTGGTAACCAAGGAATGTAGCAAAGACTGTTAATAGCCACCATATATACCAAATATGCCTCTACATATCCCAGTCTCCCTTGCAATGAAGTTAGAGCAAACTGATTAGTTCCTGCCACTGAAATGTGTGCAGAAGTGATGTGTGTCACTTCTAAATTGAGGCAATTAAAGCATACGTGCTTTCTGTTGTCATTTTTCTCTGTCATGGCGTCACTGTGTTCAAGATGTGTTCAAGATGGCATTGGTACAAAATAGAAGAGGGACAACCAACTTGCATCAAAGCTTATGTGAGCAACAAGTAAACCTCTATTGCTTATTTGTTGCTACATCAGAATCTAACTCATCCTAACTAACATAGGAGCCAAAGCTGCGGTCCATCCATAATGCCACAGACTTTAGTGCAAGAAATTAACCTGGTCACACTCACACAGTCCATGAGAATGATGAGATTTCACATTCCCCAAGACTTTCTTTAACAAAAATTCGTCTCTGAAGGAGGATGGTTGATCCTAAAACAGCAACTTCAGATGTAAAGGCTTCTCCCAACACACATGTCTTCATTCAATAATTCATTCAGTAGCTCATAAAACCTCTTTCTAGGCACCTATCACCCCCTGCTATTTCCCATTTTACTAATATTACTAACTAACAAAAATGCTGGCTTATAGACTCTATAAAACCAAACAAGAGAAAAATAAAAAAGGAGACACAACTAAATTTCTCTCTATTATGACCACCTCAATTTCTTTTTTCCCCGCAGTCAGTGAAAGGGAAACTTTATTGAGGGCCCAGGTCACAGAGGTCAGGCAGAAGGCCACAGTATGGGCCCAAAGAGGTAGAGGAGGGACGTTCTTCTTGGGGCACAGGTTGTTGGTGTGGCTGCATTCCTTCTTATGACAGTTGAAAGCACAGGAAGCAGGCATAACATGTGCAGTAGATCATCTTGTTGCAGTTGTGCTTCTGGGTAAGCTGGCAGAGGGAGGGCTCCATGATGTCACCCCATAGATGAAGCACCAACTGCAGGGTGGACTCTTTCTGAATGTTGTAGTCTGAAAGAGTGTAGCCATCCTCCAGCTGTTTGCCCCCCAAAGCAAGATACTACTGATAAGACAGGATGCCCTCCTTGTCTTGGATTTTAGCTTTGACATTCTCAATGGTGTCACTGGGCTCAACCTCAAAGGTGATGGTCTTGCCAGTCAGGGTCTTTGTAAAGATCTGCACCTCTGTGTCTGCTGGGGTGCTGCTCTGCTGCCTTGTTGAAAAGAAAGAGGAGATCATCTCAATTTCTTGAGGGCCCTGGCTCAATCCACTTTTAAAGTTTAGAGTAAGAAGAAAAGGAACTTCACTCATTTACTGTCTCTAAAATGTCTGGACCTGTCTCAGTGAGCCAGCAAGACCAGCACAACACTTTAAAGCCTGAACCACAAAGGCTGGGGACAATTTCTTCTTGATACTTTTCACGAAGAAGACCTCTTGGCCATTTCTCACGGTAACCAGTTGAAAACCCTACCTTTCAGAGCATCTGAGATGACTGAAATGACAGGGACTCCACATATGACTTATTATTGCAAATGACCAAAATATATCTTTTAAAACATTTCTTTCAAAAGTGGGTCACTTTATCAGTGTAAGTTTGGGAAATTATACACACACATATTTTTCTGGGGTTAGCGTTTGATGTAAATTTTGATGTATTCATCCCCTAATGAGAAAGCCTATCTGGTGGTTAGAGGCTACATTAAAGACATGGCCTGGGCCTTGTATACAAGCTTATCCTTTATTTTGCAGCTGGAATCTGGTTCTGTTGGAAGGAGATGGTCAGAGAAGCCCTTACACTCTGACCCAGAAAACCTCTTCTGAACATTACCCAATGCTCCTGTTATACAACATGCAAAATAAATAATCAACCTTAGAAGTCAGGCAGCCAAAGCTCTACTCAAATAATAAGCCCTTTAACAAGCTACTTATCACCTGCCAAAATCAGCTCCAGAGGAACACAAGGAACTTTAAATTCTATTGTTCTCATTAACCACTTGGGGGAGACAGACAAGCTTCAATGCTTTTTATTGGTTTTCTAAGAGACAAAAGACATAAAGGTTTTCATTTGCCCACACCCTGCCTTTAATATCAATAATTTAAATATAGCTCCAGTCCCACCATGTCTAAGAGGTCTCTATTAAAAGTGTGAGCTATAAAGGAGTCCTGGCCTTTTCTTACAAAACATGCCACTCTGTACTTTCCCTGGATCTGATTGTTGGGGTAAAGAAGGTAAGAACATAAATGCCAACCTTTTCAGAAAATATAGTGGGAGGGAGACAGAGGGCAGGACAGAGGCATCTGAAATGCAGTCTTTTGCCTGTAAGGGCTCTCTGCCTTAACTAAAAAAGGGAAGGGGAGTTTTGCTCAAGGAAAACTATCCCAAACCATGTTTGGTGCACTTAGGTAGGCCTGACGATACTTCATTGTTGGCCCAAAATGGCTTGTCTGGGTTTCAAATACAGGATGGGGCCTTCTGTTAAAGAAATCTGATGGGAGAAACCTGTTATTAAACTGATTTCTGATGAACCATGAAACGGATTTTGATATCTATTTGACATTATTTTCCCAGGACCCTCAACCCACAGATGCAAAGCTTAGGATTTACCTCCTCTATATAACCTTACTACCCTCCTTTTCCCCCTCACTGATCCCTCCTGTAAAATTGGTCCCTTCCTCCACTAGGCTTTATACATACTGAGTGGTTCACACTTGTTTCTTTAACTCCCTTATGGGTTTTCTTAGAACAGGAACTAATCATTATTCATCTCTGCATCCTCATTGTCTACCACAGTCCCTGGAACACTGTAGGTGTTCATTAAATCATTTCATTAACAATAAGATTAATAACTATTATAGTTAACATTTGAATGTTCAGTAACTCTGTGTTCAACTGCCTATTATTTTTACTCATTTTTCACATGAGGAAGCTGAGGCAGTCAGTAGAAGGTTAATAAGCTAATAAATACCAAAGCAATGATACAAACTAGGCGATCAGGCTCTAGCACCTTCTTTCTTAAGCATTACATGGAGTGGTACACAGGAATAAATAAGTGAGCTGATAAAAGGGCTACATGCATATAAAACCATTAAACGCAAATTTAAATTGATCTGATTTCCATGCCTGGTTTTATTATACAAAAATGTTTTAAACACCTAGTAATCTGTGCTAAGCCCAGTGCTAATAATTAGAGGTACAAAGATAAAGGTATGGTCTTATTCCTTAAGGAGAAGAGAGACAAGTAGCAAAACTTATCAAGTATTTACTATGTGCTAGGCACTGTTCTAAATACTTGACATGGACTTCCAGCCAAGATGGAGGCATGGGTACATACACTGTGCCTCCTTGCACAACCAAAATAAGGACAACAACAATTTAAAAATAAAAAACAAACAGTACTGACAGAAACTTGAACTGTATGGAAGTCCAACAACCAAGAAGTTAAAGTAGACACATTCATCCAGACCAGTAGGAGGGATGGAGACAGGCGGCCTGGCGGAGAGAGCTCACAGCAAGGCAGCTGGCAGATCCAGCGAGGCGGTGGATTGCAGAAGGGCATGGCATGCAAGGTGGCTGGTGGTCCAGGCGGTCCCACATTCGCGCACAGATAAACCAGGCAAAACTGGGGATTAAGACAGACAGCGCAACCCAGGGTCCCAGCGCGGGGAAATAAAGCCTCAAAACACTGATTGAAAACACCTGTGGGGGTTGAGGTTCTGGGAGAAACTCCCAGCCTCAGAGGAGAGTTCGTTGGAGAGACCCATGGGGTTCCAGGATGTACACAAGCCCACCCACACAGGAATCAGCACCAGAAGGGCCCAATTTGCTTGTGGGAAGTGGGGGAAGGGATTGAAATCCAGCAGAGAACAGAGCAAGCACCACTGTTCCTTCTCGGATTCTCCCCCACATACAGCATCACGACACAGCAACTGGCTTGACCCATCCTGGGGAACACCTAAGGCCCCACCCCTCACTACATAACAGGTGCATCAAGACAAAAAAAAAATGGCCCAAACAAAAGAATAGATCAAAGCTCCAGAAAAAATACAACTAAACAGCAAAGAGATAGCCAACATATCAGATGCACAGTTCAAAACACTGGTAATCAGGATGCTCACAGAATTGATTGAATTTGGTTGCAAATTAGATGAAAAAATGAAGGCTACGCTAAGTGAAATAAAGGAAAATGTACAGGGAACCAATAGTGATGGAAAGAAAACTGGGACTCAAATCAATGGAGTGGACCAGAAGGAAGAAAGAAAATGTCCAATCAGAAAAGAATGAAGAAACAAGAATTCAAAAAAACAAGGAGAGGCTTAGGAACCTCCAGGACATCTTTAAATGTTCCAACAACCAAATTATAGGGATACCAGAAGGAGAAAAGGAAGAGCAACGAGTGGAAAAGTTGTTTGAACAAATAATACAGGAGAACTTCCCCCATTCTGGCTAAAGAAATAGACTTCCAGGAAGTCTAGAAAGCTCAGAGAGTCCCAAAGAAGTTGGACCCAAGGAGGAACACACCAAGGCACATCATAATTACATTACCCAAGTTTAAAGATAAGGAGAGAATCTTAAAAGCAGCAAGACAAAATGAGTAAGTTACCTACAAAGGAGTTCCCATGAGACTATCAGCTCATTTCCCAAAAGAGACCTTACAGGCAAGAAGGGGCTGGAAAGAAGTATTCCAAGTCATGAAAGGCAAGGACCTACATCCAAGATTGCTCTATCCAGCAAAGCTTTCATTTAGAATGGAAGGGCAGATAAAGTGCTTCCCAGATAAGGTCAAGTTAAAGGAGTTCATCATCACCAAGCCTTCATTATATGAAATGTCAGAAGGACTTATCTAAGAAAAAGAAGATAAAACACATGTACAGTAAAAGGACAGCAAACTCACAATTATTAACAACCACACCTAAAACAAAAATAAAAGCAAACAACTAGAACAGGAACAGAACCACAGAAATGGAGAATACATGGAGGGTTATCAACGGGGGGGAGGAGGAGAGAGGAGGAAAAGGTACAGAGAATAAGTAGCATAGATGGTGGGGAGAAAATAGACGGGGGAGGGCAAGAGTAGTGTGGGAAATGTAAAAGCTAAAGAACTTATGACACATGGACATGAACTAAAGAGGGGGAGTGTGGGTGGGAGGGGGTGTGCAGGGGGGAGGGGAATGAAAGGGGAAATGGGACAACTGTAATAGCATAATCAATAAAATGTATTTTAAAAATGCAAAAAAATAAATACTTGACATGTATTATCTCCTTTAACCTTTATAAAATCCCTACGAGAGTGGTACCATTATTATTATTATTATTATTATTATTATTATTATTATTATTACTACTACTACTACTACTACTACTACTACTACTACTACTACTACTACTTATTGAATCAAGATGAGACAGATGAGAAATAGGCCCAAGGAGGTTAAGCAACTTGCCACCATTTCAACCCAAGCAGCCTAGCTCCAGAGTCCATGCTCTTATTCACCATAATTTACTGCCTCTCCCACTTAAAACCATACACAATTTTAATATAATGTAATATATGCTAGAAGAAAGAAAGCAAAAAAGTGCTATGGAAATGCAGAGAAGGAAATTATACATTTTTCCTGAGAGGAGGATCAAAAAAAGTTCTGCAGAACAGGTAACACTTGAACTGGGCCTCAGAGACATGAAGATAAGAAAGAAATTCAAATACACACAGTACATGGACACCAGTAAAACTCATACACATTTTTAAAGCCATCACTACTAAAACACAGAGCTAAGAAGCAAGCTCAGCTCTACACTGTTTTCTGCTGCTGAGGCCACTTCTCACCAAGGAACAGAAAAATAATTAGTGCAACTGTGGCCTGAATTTTTACGTCGGTTTTCCCATTTGGTCCAAATTCTACCTGGGGTTTAGTCATCCTTTCCGTATCTGCAGAAATTGCTTTTCATCGCCCTGCTATACAATAGATAATGTTTCTGGAAGGGAACCCCGGGCTCTTTAATGTAACTGAGGCCAAATCCTCCAAGGTTGGCAAAGGAGGTTGGAATTGCCGCCATATTGGGAAGGGGGACAGTTGAATCTCATGGCCCACATTTTTCCCACTCATAGAGATACTCTCCATTTGCTAATTATAGAGGTTCTAAGTCTAGTTCTATTAAAGGCTGTCTGTGGGTTTCCTTAGAGTTTGTTCCACTCAAACCTGCTGTCAACTTCCCGTCCCTCAAAATACAGCATCTCCGAGAATTACTGGCTATTATTCCCAGAAACACATGAGAATAAGGACAAGTGATCTCAGCAACTAGTACAAATTTCTAGGGCAAACTTGTGATCATTTCTCACATTCTACCATAAATACCTTCGTTTGCTCCCACACACCATTCCAGTGACTGTCTCATTTCCCTGCTCTTGTTTACAGTAAAACTTCAAAAGATCTGTCTAGCCCTCACTAGCATGGCTCAGTTGATTGGGCATTGTCCCGCAAAGTAAAAGGTTACAATTTTCCATTCCTGGTCAGGGCACATGCCTGGGTTGTGGGTTTGGTCCCTGGTCGGGGTGCTTACAAGAGGCAACTGATCAATGCTTCTCTCTCACATCAATGTTTCTCTACCTCTTTTTCTCCTCCCTTCCCCTCTCTCTAAAAATAAATAAGCAAATGAATAAATAATCTTTTTAAAAAAGATTTGTCTATATTACTCATCTACGATTTTTCGCCTCCTTTTATTTCTTGTACCCACTTTAATGAAGGTTCTGTCCACTGAAACAGCTTATATCCAGGCCACTAGTAATAGCTATGTTGCTCAAGTCTATAAAGAATTCTTGCTTGGCCAACCAGAAGTACATTTCACAATTGATCATTCCCCTCTTCTTTGAAGCACCTTCTTCACTTGGCTTCCAGGATACTAATTTCTTCTGGGTTCCCTTCTACCTTATTGGCCACATCTTGTCAGTTTACTTTGCTAGTTCTTCATTGTTTTCCTAACCTCTCAATGTGGGAGTACCACAGGGCTGGATCCTTGTCCCCTTCTCTTCTCTAACTGCTCTCACTTTCTTGGTGACATCATCCATCTCTTAGCTTTAAAAACTACCTAGATGCCCCTGACTCAAAAATATTTCTCTCCAGCCCCTACCATTCTTATGAGTGCCAGACTCATCCCACAGTTTACTCATCATCTCCATTTAGATATCTAATTGTCATCTCAAATTCAACATATCCAAAATTGAACTGCTGATAATACTCTCAAACCCATTCTTCTCACAGTCTTTACCGTTACAGTCAGTGGCAACTCCATCCTTGCAGCTGCTCAGGATGAAAACCTGATCATCATCTTGAACAAAAAAGCTGTGTTACACAACTCCAGAGGGCACCAGCCACATTTTATTCAGTGCTATCAGTGTTATGCAACATGGTGACCTTGTTCTTTATTCCTCTTTCTCTCACATCCCACATCTAATCTTTTAGCAAATCCAGTTGATTCTACCTTCAAAACATATTCAAAAGTCCAAGAACTTCTCCCAAATTCCACTGTTGCCAGTCAGACCCAGGCCTGTCCCCTTATAGTTTATTATCCATAAAACAACCAGAGTGATCATTTTAAAATGTCAGATAACATCACTCCCCAACTCAAATTTCCCCAATGCTTCCCATCTCTTTTACACTAAAAGTCAAAGTTTGTACAATGGCCTACAGACCCTGCATTGTTTTTTCTCTTTGGCATTTATCCCTAGTTAATATACTGTGTGTTTTATCTATTTATCTCACTTACTGTCTGTAGCCCACATATGAAAGAAGCTCCATAAGGTCAGGAACTTGGTTGATTTTCTTTACAGATGAAGCCTCAGTATCCATGAAAATAGCTGACACAAAGGATACATTCAATATGTATTTCTAGATGGAATAAATGAAATAGATTGGGAAGAAGAAATCTTTACACATGGGCCAGAATCAAACCAATATAAGTGAAATGGCATTTGAGCCAGTTACTTCTGGGACTAAGTTAGGTGCCATGGGATGTTCATTTCCTACTTCCTATTGTTTGTTTTTCCACTGTATTCATATTTTACCTGATGAAGTCTCCTTTGCCTCCTGAAGAAAAAGAAATTGACCTAAATATAGTAAGGAGCTCCCCCTGGTGGAAGAACTCCATCAAAGCAATACAAAAGAAAATCATAGAACAGACCTTAAATTACAATGCAGATCACAAGGGAAGGGACTCAAATATTTCACAGGAAAAATCCTCAATATAAACAAGGGAAACTCAAGATTGGATTCAAAGTACATGTTGGACTTTATCAATATATTTTACTGTTGCTCCTCATTTTCATCTGATGAATGCAAAAAACAATTCATTTAAAGTAGAACAATGTAATCACCTTCCCTCAAGTAACTTAAAATTTGGTAGAGGATATAAGCAATGAATACAAATAAGTACAAAGCAATGAATATGACTGTGAAAGAGTAAATTAGGGCAAAATAATAGGAATAAACTAAAGAGTTATGACTTACTGGGAAAGAGGAGGATTACCTGGGGCTGAGTAAATCCAAGGAAGACAATTTGGACGTTCTTCAGCTGAGCCTTGAAAAATAGACAAAAATTTAAATAAGAGAGAATTCTAGGTAAAGACCTAAATGTAGGAAAGGGCACATGTTGTGGAAACCCAAGCTGGCCAAATGAGCTCTGTAGAGGTCACAAGCTAGCTGACAACAGAATTCAAACCCCTACTTGAAAGGAGCAGAGAAGGGCCTTCAAAAAAAAAGTCCTTGGAAGAGGTAGACACAGGAGAGAAACAAAGAAAGCCCCTTTTTTGTTTTCCCTTGTATGAGAGAAACAGTACTAAAACTATGGGGGAGGGAGTAAAATACAAACTCCATGATAAATAGTGTAGCCTGCATTCTAAATTATTCTGAATCCACAACATCTAATAAAAATACGTACAAGCATGCAAGGTCTATTCTATTCCCAATTGTATCTAAAGGTAATCCCCAGAGAACCTCCTTTTCAAATGACATTGTTCTCTCCCCCATTTTCTCCTATGCAATATCCTTTTCACGAAGAAGTCAAAATGCATCCTGAATCCACCCACCCCTCTCCATTTCCACTGCCATCCCTCTAGTCTGAGCCACCACCATCTCTCCCCCTGGTATAGTGCAACAGTCACCTGATTGGCCTTCCCACTTATATGGTAGCCCCTCTATATGCCACACTGTACACAGCAGTCAGATCACCCAGGAATATTTTGAGGGGAGGTAAATAACTCAAGTTTCATTTTCAACTTTTCATTTTTAAATAATTATACACTTACCAAAAAAAGTTGCAAAAACAGTACAAAGAAATCTCCATATATCCTTTCACCCAGATTTTCTAAACATTAATATCATACATAACCACAGCACAATATTATTAATAAAAGTAACATTAATGCAATACTATAATCAATAGATCATATTCAAATTTCTCCAATTGCCCTACCAATGTCATTTTTCTGGTGCAGTTTCACACATGTCTGCTTCAGCTCCTTTAATTGGCGAAGGCTCCTCAGTCTTTTTCTTTTTTTTGGGTGGGGGGTGGTCTTTCAGTACCATGACACTTTTGAAAAACAATGACCTGTTTCAGAATGAGCTCCAACATGGAGGCCTAGGTAAACAAGACACACCTCCTCTCACAAGCACATCAAAATTATGACTAAATTATAGAAAAACCATCACTCGGAAACAGTAGAAATCAAGCTAAATGGAAGTCCTACAACTTCAGAATTAAAGAAGATGCAATACCCATCAAGACTTAGGAAGGGCAGAGACACACAGATGAAGAACAGGCTGGTCCCACACCCACAGTGAATAAGCATTTTGTGAATAGAGACTTTGAAACTATATAAATATACTGCTTCTCATCATACTTTTGTCTATTAATATTAGTATCCATTGATGATTCTTGCCTGAAACAGTTATTACTGTAGTGCTTTCCAAATGATAATTTTCTATGTCCATTATTCTTCCTATATTTATTAAAATTATACTGTAAACAAGAACTTTCTTCCTTCATTCATTTATTGTTTTCAGTTACTTCTTCATGTTCATATGGACTCATGAATTCTTTTTTATTATAAAATTTATTTATTTGTTTGTTTGTTTGTTTGTTTGTTTATAGAAAGGGAGAAGGGAAGCAGAAAGAGAGGGAGGGAAACATCAATGTGACAGAGAAACATCAATCAGTTGTTTCTCCTATGTATCTCAACTGGGGACTGAATCCAAAACCCAGGCATGTGCCCCAACCCAGGATCTAGCTGGCGACCTTTTGCTTCGCAGGACAACAGCCAACCAACTGAGGGCTGGACTTGTGAATTCTATTTTATTCTATGAATTATAATCCATTACTGTTATTAATTTTGTTGCTTAAATTGTCCCAGATATTGCCATTGGGAATCCCTTCAAATTGATTCCTGAATCCTTTTGCCACGTTCTCATAATTCCACAAGCACTTTCTTACTTTATGGCAAAAGAAAACATTCTAACCTCATCTTATACTCTCGCTGCTCAGCCCTGGAATCAGCCATTTCTCCAGGAGTCCTGGCTCCTTTTATTTGGAAAATGGTATGTTAAAAGCCAAGATCTGAGTGCTAAGGGTCATTGCTTTCAGGCTTTCTGAGAATAATGAGCTAGTAAATATATGTATACACACACAACTATATATCTTTCTCTGTATGAGTGTATGGGGTTGTGGTATATTTGTGTGTAAAACACATTCATAGTGATACCTCTGATTATCACTGATGGAGAATCAGACTGGCAGACTGACAACCTTTCACTTTGTAGGACAACACCCAACCAACTAAGTCACAACTGTCAGGGCTAGTATATGAAATATTAACATCATTCTAAATGTCAGAACTCTATACAAAAGGTAAACTAAAAAAATATGTCACTTTCCCATCCCTTCTATCCTATTCCCATTCTCCCAACCTTTCTACCCTGTTCCTATTCATCCCTGTAAGTTACTCAATCTTATTAGTTTGGGGTTTATCTTTCCACATAGGGAGTATTGACTCCTGTAACAAATCACCACAAACTTAGTGGCTTAAAACAACACAGATGTATATTAT
The DNA here is from genome assembly GCA_004027735.1 of Carollia perspicillata. NCBI lineage: Eukaryota > Metazoa > Chordata > Mammalia > Chiroptera > Phyllostomidae > Carollia > Carollia perspicillata. The sequence goes on along the minus strand of PVKM010012347.1, from coordinate 10,914 downwards.
AATTCTGAAGGTCAGAATTTCACAATGGGTCACACAGGCTGAAGTCAAGGTATCAGCAGGACTGCATTCTTTCTGGGGGCTTTAAAGATAAACATGTTCCCTTGCCCTTTTTTAGCCTCTAAAGGCTGCCTACATTCCTTGGCTTATGGCCCCTCCTCCCATTTTCTAGCCAGCAGCACAATATCTTCAAATCTCTATGACCCCTCCTTCCATCATCACATATCCTTCCTCTGACTCTGGTCCTTCTGTCTTCCTCCTTTTTTTTAAATTTATCTTTAGAGGGGAAGGGTTAGGGAGAGAAATATCAATGTATGGTTGCCTCTTGTGTGTCCCCTTGGCCTGCAACCCAGGCATGTGCCATGACTGGGAATTGAACCATGATCCTTTGCTTCACAGGCCCGCGCTCAACCCACTGAGCTACACCAGCCAGGCTGTCTTCCTCTTATAAGGAGGACACTTGTAAATATATTGGATACACCAGGATTATCTCTCCTCATAGTCCTTAATGATATTTTCAAAGTCCCTTTTGTCATGTAAAGTAACATATTTCACAGGTTCTGGGGATTAGTACATGGACACCTTGGGGGTGCTATTCTGTCTATCACACAGAGATTCTTTTTTAAGTTTTTAGAAACACAGGAGAGATCATGTCACTCTTCTTAAACTCATTAAATGGCTTCCCTCTACTCTTAAAATAAGCCCAACTTCTTCATCCTTCTAGCCTCTTTGCCTCCTTCCACTTTTGAACATGCTAAATACTTTGTGGTTTCAAGGCCTTTGTATTCATGATTCCCTCTGTCTCAAATATTCTTTCCCTAGCTCCTCTCATGGTTGACTCATTCTTCCGGTCTCATTTCAAATGTCACCTCTTTGAAGAAGCTATCCCTGATCACCACCTATGTAAGAGCCTATCTCAATTACTCTAATTTAGTCTATTTATTTTCTTTACCATTGATCAACCTGTAATATATTTTTATGTGTCACTTCACTTGCTTATGACCCTTTTTCTTACTAGAATGTAATCACCATGATGGTGAAAACTGTATTTATTCTGATGTATCCCTATATCTAGCATAGTACCAGTGAACAGTGGGCATTCAATAAATTCTGACAGAATAAATGAATGCTGCTCCAGTTGGGGTGAGCAATGTAAGATGTGTGTTGCTGTTATAAACAGGGTAAACAAAACAACCCCTGATTACTTTAGGTACTGCTGATGTTCAAATATAATCCAAACAATTTCCTATATGTAATTCATTCATTCATTCAACAAGTGTTCACTGAATAGCTAATACGCATGCACTTAATTCTCACAACAACCCTACAAGGTAGCTACTATTATTATTATTCCTATTTTACTAACAAGAAAACTGAAGATCAGAAAAGTATTTGCTAGGTATTCTGCTGGGTTCAGGGGCTATTCCACAAAACAAACAAACATGGTCATGGCCCACTGCCCTCTCTAGTTGAGAGCCAGAGAATGAATAATCCAGGCTTACAGAGTAGTTTGCTAAGTGCTATGATAGGGGGTTAGGAAAGGTGCTATGGGTGTCCAGGAACAGGACAGTGAAATCAAGTGGAATGAGAGGAGGCTTCTGAGAGGAGCAGACATTTGAACTAATTTTGAAGCATAAGTAGATCTTAGCTAGATGAATGGAACACCAATTAGCTAATTATTGATAGGACTCACAGGCTATCATTTACCTTAATAATGTTCCTGTTTTTCTATGATTGGCTTTCACCTCAGCTTTGCATGATAGGAAATCCAATTTTGTAAGTAACCTGGAGTCATTTGTTTATTTTTTCTTTTTAATATATTTTATTGATCATGCTATAACAGTTGTCCCATTTTTTATCCACTTTATTCCCCTCCACGCTGTACCCCACCTACCACCATCATTCCCCCACTTTAGTTCATGTCCATGGTCACACATATAAGTTCTTCGGCTTCTCCATTTCCCGTACTATTCTTAACCACCCCGTGTCTATTTTGTACTTACCCTTTATGCTTCTTATTCCCTGTACCTTTTCCCCCATCCTCCCCCCTCCCCTTCCCCACTGAGAACCCTCCATGTGATCTCTGAGAATCTGTTCCTATTCTAGTTGTTTCCTTAGTTTTTGTTTTTGTTTTTATTTTTATTAGGTTTGATTGTTGATAGCTGTGAGTTTGTTGTCATTTTACTGTTCATAGTTTTGATATTCCTCTTTTTCTTTAGATAAGTCCCTTTAACATTTCATATAATAAAGGCTTGGTGATGATGAACTCCTTTAACTTGACCTTATCTGGGAAGCACTTTATCTGCCCTTCCATTCTAAATAATAGCTTTTTTGGATAGAGTAATCTTGGATATAGTTCCTTGCCTTTCTTTCATGACTTGGAATACTTCTTTCCAGCCCCTTCTTGCCTGCAAGGTTTCTTTTGAGAGATCAGCAGATAGTCTTATAAGAACTCCTTTGTAAATAACTGTCTTCTTTTTTCTTCCTGCTTTTAAGATTGTCTTCATATCTTTAATCTTGGGGAATGTAATTATGATGTGCTTTGGTGTGTGCTTCCTTGGATCCAACTTCTTTGGGACTCTCTGAGCTTCCTAGACTTCCTGGAAGTCTATTTCCTTTGCCAAATTAGGAAGTTCTCCATTATGTTTTCAAATAGGTTTTTTTAAAAAAATAAGTATTTTATTTATTTATCTTTAGAGGGGAAGGGAAGGAGAGAGGGAGAGAAATATCAATGTATGGTTGCCTCTCGTGTGTCCCCCGCTGGGAAATGGCCTGCAACCCAGGCATGTGCCCTGACTGGGAATTGAACCGCAATCATTTGGTTTGCAGGCCTGCGCTCAATCCACTGAGCTACACCAGCCAGGGCTCAAATAGGTTTTTAATTTCCAGTTCTTCCTCTTCTCCTTCTGGCAACCCAATGATGTGGATGTTGGAACATTTAAATTTGTCCTACAGGTTCCTAAACCTGTCCTCATTTTTTTTTTAATTCTTGTTTCTTCATTCTGTTCCAGTTAAATGTTTATTTCTTCCTTCTGGTCCACAGAAGGAAGTCCTGGTTTGAGGACTTAATTTAAGTCCTGGTTTCCTTTCCTTCACTGTTGATTCCCTGTACATTTTCCTTTATTTCCCTTTTCATAGCCTTCACTTCTTCCTCTATTTTGTGACCATACCCAGCCGTTTCTGTGAACATCCTGATTACCAGTGTTTTGAACTGTGCATCTGATAGGTTGGCTATCTTTTCATTGCTTAGTTGTATTTTTTTTCTGGAGCTTTGATCTGTTCTTTCATTTGGGCTATATATTTTTTGTCTTAGAATGCCTGTTATGTTCTAAAGGACAGAGCCTTAGATATTTTCCAGGGTGGGGCAACCTATGTTGCTGAGTTGTGATGCTATATGTGGGAAGAGGTCCAAGAGGGAACAATACCACTTGCTCAGCTCTTGGCTTTCAGTCACTTCGTCCACTACTCACAAGCAAACTGGGCCCTTGGTGCTGATTTCCAGGTGGGTGGTTTTGTGTATGTTCTAGGACCCTGTGGGTCTCTATAATAAACTCTCCTGTGAGGCTGGGAGTTTCTCCCACCACCTCAACCCCCACGGGTTTTTTCAGTCAGAGGTTTGAGGCTTTATTTCCCTGCACTAGAACCCTGGGTTGTGAGGTCTGTCTCGCTCCCTGGTTATTACTCCCAGTTTATCTTTTATTTTTTCATATGCAAATGCGGGACTCCGGGTTACGATGACTTCCAGCCAAGATGGAGGTGTAGGTAGATATACTTTGCCTCTTTTCACAACCAAAAGAAGTATGACAACAAACTTAAAAGCAAAAAATAACCAGAACTGCCAAAAAATTGAACTGTATGGTTCAAAGTTTATAAATTAGAACAAAAATTTCTTTTCATATGCAAATCTTTTATTTTTCATATGCAAATGCGGGACTGCTTGGTCTGCCTGCCACCTCCTGGCCTGCCCTGTCCCCTAGCCACTGCCTTGCTGTGAGTCCTCTCAGCTTGGCTGCCCATCTCTGCCCCTCCTACCAGTCTGGATGAATGTTTCTTCTTTAACTCCTTGGTTGTTGGACTTCCGTACAGTTCAATTTTCTGGCAGTTCTGGTTATTTTTTGCTTTTAAGTTTGTTGTCATACTTCTTTTGGTTGTGCAAAGAGGCAAAGTATATCTACCTACACCTCCATCTTGGCCGGAAGTCATCGTAACCCGGAGTCATTTGAAATTGGGAATACTGACACATGCTAATAGAACTCAAGGGAGAATAAAGTTTATAAATCAGAACAAAAATTTCTTAATTTAACTGTAAAGTGGGCATTCTCTCCCTACAGCATGCCTACAGAGATGGTTTTCTTGTGAGCCTAGAATAGGTATCCACAAACTATTTCTTTAAGGGCTGATAGTAAATATTTTTGGTTTTATGGTCTCTGTCATGACTATTCAACAACATTATTGCAGGGCAAATGAAGCCCCCCTACAAAATCTCATTTCATTCTAAAGCCTTTGGTATGAGAAAGCTCTCCTTACTAGTAAAACTACCAGCAGCATCAATTTACATTCTGTAGCTATTTCACAGAGACCACCTTGATAATTTTTGTTAACTACAGGGGAAAAAGAGAATTCTCCATTCTTACATATATTTCCCCAGGAAAAAGGTCTGGTTTACAAGAGGCACTAGCATGTAAGCTCCATGAAGAGAGATTTTTAAAATTATAATATTTTATTTTTTCAAAAGCAGTACATGTTCAATGTAGAAAATTATGAAACAAAAATAGGTAAATAGAAATATTATATTCCCACCATCCAGAAATTACCACTGTTAAGAGCTTAGTACATATTCTTCCAGGTATTTTTCTAAGTATTTAAGATATACATATATCCGGCCAAGATGGAGGCGTAGGTAGACACATTGTGTCTCCTTGCACAACCAAAAATTAAGGACAACAAAAAATTTAGAAATAAAAAACCAACCAGAACTGACACAAAATTGAACTGTACATAAGTCTGACAACCATTCATCCAGACCGGTAAGAGGGGTGGAGTCCGCAACTGGTGGAAAGGGGTTGTCTCAGGAAAAAGTGGTGGCTGGTGACCCGGTGCACAGGTGGCGGTTGGCAGACCCTGGGAGCAGGGAGGCAATGAGCAGACCTAGTGAGGTGCGCAAGGTGGCTGGCTGACCACAGGCCCCACATTCACGTGCAGATAAACCAGGCGAAAACAGGCAGTGAGACACACCGTGCAACCCAGGGCCCCAGCACCAGGAAATAAAGCCTAAGAGCACCAATTGAAAACACTTGTGGGGGTTGAGGTGCCGGGAGAGACTCCCAGCCTCACAGGAGAGTTCGATGGAGAGACCCACAGGGTCCTAGAACGTACAGAAGCCCACCCACCAAGGAACCAGCACTAGAAGGGCCCAATTTGCTTGTGGGAAGCAGCAGAGGGGACTGAAATCCGAGAGAGAGTGGAGCAAGTGTCATTGTTCCCTCTCTGACCCCGCCCCCACATACATGTCACAACCCAGTGACTGGGTTGCCCCCTCCCTGGTGAACACCTAAAGCTCTGCCCCTCACATGTAACAGGCGTGACCAGACCCCCCCCCCGCAAAATGGGTCAAATGGAAGAACAGATAAAAGCCCCAGAGCCAATACATCTAAGCAACCAAGAGATAGCCAACCTATCACATGCACAGTTCAAAACACTGGTGATCAGGATGCTCACAGAATTGGTTGATTTTGGTCGCAAATTAGATGAACAAATGAAGGCTACACTAAGTGAAATGAAGGAAAATGCACAGGGAACCAATAGGGATGGGAAGAAAGCTGGGACTCAAATCAATGGAGTAGACCAGAAGGAAGAAACAAACAACCAAGCAGAAAAGAATGAAGAAACAAGAATTCAAAAAATGAGGAGAGGCTTAGGAACATCCAGGACATCTTTAAACATTCCAACATCCACATTATAGGGGTACCAGAAGGGGAAGAGGAAGAGCAACAAGTGGAAAACTTATTGGAACAAATAATGAAGGAGAACTTCCCCAATCTGGCCAAGGAAATAGACTTCCAGGAGATCCAGGAAGCTCAGAGAGTCCCAAAGAAGGTGGACCCAAGGAGGAACACACCAAGACACATCATAACTACATTAGTCAAGATTAAAATGAAGGAGCGAATTCTAGAAGCAGCGAGAGATAAGGGGGCAGTCACCTACAAAGGAGTTCCCATCAGACTGCCAGCTGATGTCTCAAAGGAGACTTTACAGGCAAGAAGGGGCTGGAAAGAAGTATTCCAAGTCATGAAAGGCAAGGACCTACATCCATGATTGCTCTATCCAGCAAAGCTTTCATTTAGAATGGAAGGGCAGATAAAGCGCCTCTCAGATAAGGTCAAGTTCAAGGAGTTCACCATCACTGAGCCCCTATTATATGAAATGTTACAGGGACTTACCTAAGAAAAAGAAGATAAAAAATATGAACAGTGGAAGGACAGCAAACTCACAGGTATTAACACTCACACCTAAAACAAAAGCAAACTAAGTGGACAGCTAGATCAGGCACGAGTGGAGGAGCCACAGAAATGGAGATCACATGGAGGGTTAGCAATAGGAGAGTGGGAGGAGGAGAGAGGGGGAAAAGGTGCAGAGAATAAGTAGCATAGACGGTGGGGAGAAAATAGACAGGAACCAGGCAAGAATAGTGTGGGAAATGTAGAAGCTAAAGAACTTATGACCCATGGACATGAACTACAGTGGGGGAATGTGGGTGGGAGGGGGTGTGCAGGGTGGAGGGGAATGAAGGGGGGAAATGGGACAACTGTAATAGTATAATCAATAAATATATTTAAAAATGCTAAAAAAGTTATATATATATAAATAAGTATATGACTTCACATTGATTAGCATGGCTAAAATAAAACATGGTGACAACGAAGAATGCTGGTGAGGATGAGTATCAGTCACTTGTGACAGGTAGGGGTTTGTTGCAAATGTTGGTGATACAGAAATTCTCCTTGGAAGCCCTTCAAATCAGAAGTTTCTGACATTTACATTTTTATAATTCTGATTTTTCCAAATGTAGGAAAATTTATATGTGATGGAATGTGCAGATAGCCCGCTTCTCAACACTTCCTAGGGGAGCTGAGATTTGATAAAAAGTGAACACTACTAGCACTTTGGGGACATCCTGTGTTGACTCCAGTGATTAAAACTAGAGGAATGATGCGGACACTGGCCCGCAGTTCCGCGGTGTTATAGATGAAATATGAGAGAATTTCACATGGACTACCGAGTCCTGTGGAAGAAAAGGGACAGTGCAGCTTCTCTCTCAAGGAGAGAGCAAGGCTTGGAGAGCCTCAGTCACTCTCTCCAGAGGAGAGTGGACCCTTGCCTTGACAAGCTTTCATTGGATTCAATTTTCACAGGAATACAGGGTGTATACATAAAGCTCATCAGTCATTATTAGGCAGAAATGATTAAACAACAGATAACATTCAAAGAACTCTGAGTGCCTATTTTGAGTCAGGGTCATATGGCTAAAGTGTCATAAAACTTTGAGGAACAAACTCATTTCCTGCTTGGAGCCTTATCATTTAAATTGAGGGTATTAGCAAAGTAGGTTTCATAGGATTTTATGCCTTCTTTCTTGGGCCTGATAGCCTTAGGGAACCCGCCCTATCCAGCACAGGGCTGCACCCACCTCCAGCATTGTTTCAGGCTTAAGTCAGGCAGGGGAAGTAAGGCAGCCAAGAGATTAGGAGACTTCTTGCAGACAGAATGAGGACTCAGGCTATGTCAAAGTCGAGGGGTGGGGATCCATCACCCCCTTTTTCTGTAGTCCCCAAGTCTTTCCCTGGGGGCTCTCCGTGATTGTGCCTGTCTTAGGTAGTCCCTCCCTTGAGGAATCTTACCCATCATTGGCTAACTGATCAAGCACTGGGGGCCAGGCAGGGTGAAGTAAAAGGAGCAGAGGCGGCACCCCTGCCAGGGAGATAAGCTTTGTCTCCTTAGTGGCTTATGGTCCCAAGGTCTTTCACTCAGCTTTAGCCATGTGGGGCAGGGGTGGGGGCGGGTGGTGGTTACAGCTCCTGAAACCAGGCAGGGCAGTTCCCAACAGAGGAACATTGCAAAACCCCCTCAAAATTAATTAATTATCTCAATTTACTTTATACGAAAGGCAATACAAAGCATGACCCCCCCCTCAAAAAAACCCTTTGATTGCAATTGCAGTTTACTCTTCCTTCTTCCTCCACAAAGCTTCCCTAGGCCCATCTGGCTCATGGTGAGCTCTTGCTGTGAAATTCCTCTGCATTTATGGTACAAGTTCACGTGACATTCAAAGAACCATGTGATTTAGCACATTCTTCTGTGTCCATGGTCTTGATCTGTTTGTAATGATTTGCTCTCTCTTAGTCGGGTTGTACACTCCTTGAGAATAAGATTAGTGTCAGATACCACGTCTTCTACCTCCTCCTCTTCTACCTCCACCTCTTCTACCACCTTCTACCACCTCTTCTACCTCCTCAGTTACACCACCTCTCCTATACCACCTCTTCTACCTCCTCAGTGGGCGAGCACAGTTTGGAATCAAATGATTATTCAAGAACAGCAATTGAGAATGGGCTGCGAAATGTCATAAACCTAAAGTCTGTGTCCCTATAAAGCATTTAAAAAATAGTTACAAGAGGGCTACTGCATGAGCATTGATTGTAATTTTCTCCTGATGCTAAGATCGTAAGGAAATTATGTCAGACTCTGTATTTAACCAAACCGAAGTTTGGACCCATCTTCCCTGGGCTCTTAGCTAGAGATTACAGGAAAATACAAGCTTTGGAGGAATGTTTCATTGGGAAGTGGAAAGATATTGTCCAGGTGTTGCTTGTAGAAGCAGCAGCAGATAGAAGTCACGTTCTCTCTGTAACTGGAGTATGACCAGGAAAAAAGGAGAGTACTATGCACAGTGAATTGTAAAACTGTGATATGTTGCTGAAAGAAGCCTATTTTCTGTCCCTATAGCATCCTGTCATTCCCTCTATCATTTTATTTGTATGAGGTAGGGCTGTTTTTGTGTCAGACATTTCTGGAATTATTTCTGGGAATTCTTAAAATGAAGCTAAGTGGCAGGTCTGACCCTGTAGCCCTCAATTATTATAGCGATAATGTCAATGTCCTCTAGCCAAAGACCACCAGGAACACACATGTAGTGATAAAGCAGGTTTAGTCACTTGTTGCAGTGAGGGAGAACAAACACGATGGAGAACTATGAAGTTCCTAAAGGCTGTTAAAAAGTTTTATATAGGAATCGAGCTTTGGTTAGGTGACTGGGGGAGGGTCGAAGGAAGCTGTGCTTCACTCTAGGATGGGTGATATCAGACAGCAGAGCAATTCTGTGGTTGAAAATTTCAATAAACGTTATGTGGGGTGGGAGGCAGAAGCTGTAATTGGTAATGAATCAGTAGTCATATTAGCCTGGAAAGAGAGAGACAATGGGTCATTTCAGTGGTTTGGACAATGTTTATATTTGGTCTGGGTTCAAACGTTATGGGCTAATCTTGTTGTTGACTTGCTGTGTTAGTCGCAGAGTTGATTTTTCTGATATTAATGTCCTGTGACATTATTTACATTGAAGAGAACCTCAAGCCCTAGTCTGGTGCTACTGCTAGTGACAGGCCAGCTCCTAGCAATACCAAGGCTTAGCTGGTAGTACCAGGATAGCCCCTGGATGTTAGGAAATGATGTCCTCTTTATGAGTTTAGTGTTTTACCAGAGGTCATGTACAAGGGGCTTCTGCATTTCAAATAGGCTTGACCTCCCCCTCCATGCCACAGGCGTTTCTCTTGCCTCTACTGCATGACTCTATCCCCACCTACTCAGCCCCTGGCATGTTTCTGGGGCCTACTCCAAATCCTAGATCTTCCATGAAACCATCCCTGACCACTCCACCCCAAAGGATTTTCTTGCTGCTCTGATCTTGGTGCCTTTATTGTTTGCTCTAGTTTTTTGGCACTCTCGCGTTGTACCAAGACGGTCTTTCTCACTCTCATATCTTAGGGCCAAACGCTACGTGCAATCTATGGATGTAGTGATAACTGCTGACACGTACTGTTAATTGCCTTTTACTGCATCAGTCTTATCTCTCCAACTGAACTCTAAGCTACTTAAGGACAAAAATTATGTGCTGAGACATCAAATGTTATTTATGTCCAAGGTTTCGTTCTAGGGTTTTGTATGTATTAACCCATTCGATACTCACAACAAGCCTATGAAGCAAGGGCTATTATTATCTCCATTTTTCAGATGAAAACAAAACACCTCTTCCTAGCCTTTTCTGCTAACTCTTCCACCCCTTCCCCATCCTGTTCTCTCAGAAGCTAGTTGATGATGTACGGCAAAAAGCAAGGGAGCAGTGCATGGTGATTTTCTCCCCAAATACTATTCAGGTGTAATTCACTTTACATAATGCATGTTCTTGAAAACGAAGCATTAATGAAATGGTGCTTGCTTAAACAGAGCAGCGACCACTGGTAAGTGGATCAGAATAGCATTGTTGTCAGGACCTACCAAGATACCACATGCCAAGTTACAACAATACAATTAAGCATATAGTATCTCCTTCGACTCTCACAACAATGCTAATTTTATCCTCATTTTGCAGGTAATGAAATCAAGGCACAGCATGATTCTTAGAAGAAAAAGAGGAGTACAGGATAAAGAGGTAAAAGAAAAGTGGAACTACAGCCCTGGCTGGTGTGGCTCAGTGAATTGAGCATGGGCCTGTGAACCAAAGGATCGCGGTTCGATTTCCAGTCAGGGCACATGCCTGGGTTGCAGGCCAGTTCCCGGCAGAGGACTCACAAGAGGCAACCATACATTGATATTTCTCTCCCTCTCTCCTTCCCTTCCCCTCTAAAGATAAATAAATAAAATCTT
>PVKM010012346.1:0-31826 GCA_004027735.1 Carollia perspicillata | reverse complement strand
TTTTTTTCCAGGAAAGGTTTGATTTTGCCTTTGCTATATACCTCAGACAGTTAAAATGAAGGTATAATTTAAATATGTTGTTTGTTGCTTTATAAATTACTATGTAAAGAGTGTGAACTCAGGCCTCAAATTTACCTGAAGGCCAGCCACCTCACAGGGAGGTGTGTTTCTCCATTTTTTGCAGATCTAATTCAATCCAACCAAATTTCTTTACTGCCTACTATAATGAATAATACCTTTAGCGTTGTTTGTCCCATCTTCCCTAGCATGCTGCTTAATTTGTGAATTTCATTTTGGGTACAGTCATTTCAACCGACTCACCATTTGCATAAACTGTTTGTAGCTCCCTCTGTAGCCATTTGGTTAAAAGCTTTAAATAGAATAGAACTAGCATTTCTCCCTAAATACTCTTACTTGCTTCTTTCTTGATCTCCAAAAATATTTTTCCAATCTTATAAGTTCAGTCATGAATTTACTTACTATTGAAAGACATATTGAACCTGAATCTTCATGTATAGTTGCAAAAGAATTTCAGCTTATTTATTTCATCAAATAGCAGCAATTTTAATCATCAATGTACATTTTATTAAAGTTCTATAGGAAAGACAGAAATAATTTACATCATGAATTTCTTATCTTCCAAGAGGTTCCCTCTTATCTGCCACATTGCTCCTCTTTTTCTGATACTGCTTCTGCTCAGAATTCTATCTTGCTAGCTCTGATTCATGGTCTGACTGGTGTTACCACAGACATTTTGATTTCACCATTTTCTTGAGCACAGAAATTGTCTTTCTCGGGTTGTGCCTCAAATTCATATGACCTTCTCAAACTGATGATTAGCTTCTTATACTGACAGTGAGGGTTCAGAAATAGCAAAAATTAAGACTAACAAATGCATCAAATAAACAAAGAAACAAAAAACTTTCAGTGACATTTAAATATTTCATTGCACAGTATAAATTCATAGTTACTTTGTTTCTAAATTTTTTAATTATTAATCATTTGAAACACTTCTAGAAGTAACTTTTCATATTTTAGAACAAGTCTCTTTGGATATTTCTAAGAATTACATTAAACATAAATTACCTTGCCTAAACAATATTGTCTTAGCAAAACATATGTATGTCTTTCATTAATACCTTTTTAATAGTAATATTTATTATTTTTTCTATCCATCCTTTGGCAAGTTATCATTTTTAAGTGTTGACTTTTTTTTATTGTTTCTCTCACTATGTACTGCATGACAAAAACATGGACCTGTTTTTACTTCTGAAGGTCAAAGCTTAATCCACTTGTACATTTTTTTCATTGTTTTCTTTTAGATTGCCTTGCTTATTGGCAAATATTCTGTGCCTGTAAACTACTTGTAAACTAAGTCTCAGTCTAAATCTAATCTAATTTGTTATGAATTCTCTGACCCCCCTGTGAATCTTATCAGAGTGGAACAATATCTGGCACATATTAGGTGCTAAATTAATATGTTTAATAAATTAAAGAAACAGGATATGCTTTTCCAAACTTCTATGACACTTTCAAATCAGATCCTTATACAACCTCTCCAAAAATACATTTAAAAATACTATCACCTGGATAGGTTGGTGGGTAGCATATGACACTATAAATTTTTAAAACCAGGGAGAATACCATTTTCTAGTGACTACCTACTGTTGATAATAAATCCTTACATGGATTTCATTTTTAGTGTCAAACCTGGAAGATTAACTGTCATTAAGAACAAGAGAGAATAAAAGTTATCAAATGAGGAGAGCTACTACTTGTTTTATAGCCATTTGCACTTCACAGATGTTATAAAAATCTGAGGAAGGCACCATCCAAGAACAGAGTTAAAAGTCAGAAGTGTCATTGACTGATTTCTGAAGACCATTCTACATCAATTCAAAGAATCAGAATAAGTTCAAGTTGTCTCCCTAAAGCTCACAGGCTATTTGGATATTGTTAATTATAGTTCATTAAAAACAGTTGCTCTAACTAATTCTCTCTCTCTCTCTCTCTTTTTGGCCTTGATAATTTATTAGTCATTAATACTCTAAAAATAACTAATCTGCTATTTTGTGTGCTCTATACACATATAAAACAACAATATAAAAACTACTGTCTCTTTGTTTTCTCATGGAAAACATTGCAAACGCAACCATGGATTTCATTCATTTTTGGATCCAGAATAAGAAAATACATTTGAACCTCACTCTCTAAGATTCTATATCCACATGAAGAATTTACAAAACTGCCACATTAGCATTATGATTTTACGTATTTTATTTAAGGAGAGTTTGAAGGTAAATATCCAATTTATTTATTTTTTATAAATTTATATGAGTTCTGAAATGTGAAAGTTCTTCAGTACTCTGCTATCAGTGAATGTGAGTCATTGGGTGCAGATTACTTTGCTTTTCAAGTGCAATTTTCTGATTTTATGTTATTTAGGGAAAAAAGATGATATAGAGATGCATCTAGAATATTGCTATATAATTGATAACCACAAACAGCAGAACTCACACATAGGAGTCTTACACTTTTTTCCTTCATTTTCTTCTTCTCTTTTTCCCCATTCTCTCTCATGAATTTGAGCAGACACCAAAGCAAAAACTGACAGCAGTGCAGAGAAATGTTTGGTCATTGATGCCTGTATTTCAGAGGTACCTATTTCAAACATGGTGAAGAAAAATGTCATAAATTTTTTAAGATCTCTCATTTTTCTCACCAGGCAGGTGAAGAAAATGAAGAGTTCATAGAATAGAGTTAGAAAGCCCTTTAGTGGAAATAATATGACACACGTACAAGTTTCTTAAGACAATCAGCAAGAAGAGAACCTTTCTAGAAGAGTTTTTTGGAAAGGGTTTAAACAGTTCTAGAGCAGGGGTATTTAAGAGGAGAGAACGTAATCTCAGCAAGACATCTGATAACACCTACAGGCATGCTTGCTTACCCAAACGTTCTTACTGTTATTGTTACAGAACAGACCCAGGGGTAGGGGTTACGAATGATATGCTATTACTGAATGGACCCACACTTGTGCTCCAGGGTTCCCCCACTATACTAGGTTCACCTTGCCCACTGCCATGGAAAGACGTCTGTCAATGCCAGAGACTGATGGAAAGGAAAGGGATTATTTATTTAAAAAGTTATACAGACTTAGAATAATGACATATGTCTTCATTAAAAATACTAAAGTCCTTTGGAATACCCACAAATGCATAGTCCTTCCTTCTCCCCTTTGCCCAGTCTGGGGTACCATATCTCAGGAAAAGAAATAGAAGTCCATGGTTCAGGCCGCCCCTTGGTTCCAGCACTATCAGCTGTGTTGCTGCTATGATCTCCAGTTAATCCAAAACCATGTGGCACCTTCTCATAGCCAACCAGCAAGAGTCCTTTCACCCCTTTTCTTCCAGGCAAAATCTCTCCTGCTTCCTAAACCACATGGCAAAAAATAGGGTACTTTAGGGAGTACCCTAAAGCTGCATGGTTTCAATGTTCACCAAAGCCATGTGGTCCCAAAAAGCCCTGCATGGATGCTGTGCCTGGGTTTAAATCCCAGCGCCAATCTTCTTCTGCAGCCCCATTTCTGACTTTTCCCACAATCAGTGACGCCTGCCAGCACTCCTGTATTCTTCCAGCTTTACTGGGCTGCCATAGTAAGTCCAGGCAGGCATGGCCTGGTGGTGGGGAACCAAACATCTGCAAGCTTTTATGCAGGTGATGTACCCAGAGGGAGTTGCCTCCCAGTTACATCATGGGTTGAAGTCATTCCCATCTCCCTGGCTCAAAGCATGGCTACAGCTGTTTAACATATCTATGAAACCAGTTAAAGGTTATAGATATGTTAAACAACCATTCTAAGGTTATCTACAAAACTGTTTCTATTCAAAACAACTCTCAATGGCCCTGCTCTATGTGCCCCATCCCCCAGCTCAGACTTGTGAGGGTGAGGATATCCTATACATACATATTTTTCCAATATTTTCAGGACACCCTGAGTTCTGGACCCCATTACAAATCTCCATTTGGGACCCCCCGCCCCCTTGGCTGCACCCTGTTACATTATCTAGTGTGTAGAAGCCAGGGGCACTTCTAAATAGCCTACAAAGCACAGTACAGCCTACCACAGCACAGAATGAGTCAATGCAAAATGACAATAGTGTGAAGGTTGAGAAACCCCACTCTAGACTTTCTAAATGAATTTATATTCCACAAATATTAAAATTGTATAAGAATGCCACCACTATGGAAACATTCTTGCACTTTCTACTTGGGAATTTCAAGAAAAGTAAATTTTTATAATGTTAAGAAACAATTTAAGGCTTAATAAAATAAAATTGGACTGTCTTGATGTTTTCAGTATTTTATAGTTAAACTACTAATAAGTGTGCACATTTTTTCATTATTATAAAAACACATCCAATTTAAACTTAGATAACAGAAATACTAAATGTAAAGACAGTTTCTTGCTTATCTCATTAAGTGTCTCTGATTCTCTGCTGGCAGCTCCTTTATATCTTGTTTCTGAGGCTCCTGGGTTTGATCTGTGGGAGATTCTTCATTGTTTAATATCCTCAACAGCTGTATCTAAAGTGGTTTGCTTGCTTCCTTATTTGCCAAATGACTTGCTCAGACTGCTTTCTGCTGATTCCCAACGAGAAAAAGTGTTGCTGAATTCAGGGACTACATAAAGCCTATTATAAAATAGGTTTTTGTTTTCTTTGATAATAAGATTTCCTCACTAAAATAGTAAGTTTCTAATCTATCTGTTTTCTATCACTTCCATAGTCAAACAACCACATTGACAGATATTTTCTGGACATAGATCTTCAGGCCTGCTGTATCTTTGTTTGATGCTTTCCCTATCTGACCCACCCATTTTTCCCTCATTTGAACTGTGGCAACCTGAGGCCATTGCAATGATTGGTGAGGATGTAAAAACATTAATCTCTAATAAAAATTGTATCATTGCACCAGTTCTTCTCATGTTAGGCCAAGAATACCTAATGGAAGTCAACCTTATTTGGGATGAGAAGGCCCAGAGTTAGCCTGGCATTTGAGAATTAGCTCACTGGATATACTGTCATTCTGGTCAAGTGGAATGTTTACAAGGATATGATTATTATTTCAGTTTGGTTTGCTGACATGTAACCCCAGCAGTGGCTCTAGGTTGGGCCAAGAAATTCTTTTCAACAGCAGTCAGGAAATTTGATTTTTTAAATTGAAACCAAATTGCATACAAACATTACCACAATCTTATATTAGAGTTGCATAATGGCCATCTTGAATAATGACTTTTCATTGGAAGAGTGACTGTGTTTATTTCTTATGATACTGGTAGACCCTTTAAAAATCATTTATTTTATTTTATTTTATTTCAAATGCATGCAAAAAGTTTTGCCTTCAGTATAAAACAGGACCATAAAATGGCAACACAGCTTAAATGGTGTAATGTAAAAGTAAGAATTCTTAAAAGATATTACCAGAGCAGTGTTTGGCTAAGTATCCTACAAAGAGGTTGAATATCCTTTGACTTTTGGAAGTGCTGTGTGTTAGATGTTTGCATTTACTTCCTAGAGCACTGAAAGCTAACCAACTATACACCTAGCATTGCTTTTGCACTTGGACTTTGTATATCCCTTAAAATAACGAGGAGACCAAACCAGCACAAAATAACATTGTTTTATGACATCATTGTGGATTATACTAATTCATTTTAAAGATCCATGTGATGAAGTAAGGTAATAGAAGCATAGTTTTTAATAGTGTGTCACACGATGGAGAGAATAGCACGTTCTTTTAACATATGTAGGTGTTTCAAATCTTTATCACTAAAAAATTGAAGTTTTGTAAATTTATTTTCCTCATAAGGTCAGGTCAAGTACAATTCTAGAGTTTTGTCAGAGTCAAATGCATGAAAATCTCAGTAGATAGGTAAAATACACGTTGAGATGCAAATATTACAAATTGTAAATGGGAGCCAATCCTCTAAACTAAATAAAAATGAAATTTAATTTATACTTGTCTGTTGGGAAACACTGTGTGTGGTTTCAAGAGTTGTAACTGCCCCCTGTGGTTAAGGCTTAGTGAGCAACTTCTAGACTGTGAGCCACTGAGGAAACAAAGCTTATCTCCCTGACAAGAGTGCTGCTTCTGCCATCTCTAGCTCCCAACACTTGGTCTGTTAGTCAATGATGGATAAGACCCCCCTGGGGGCGGCAACCCAAGCCAGACACGATCACTTGAGGAGCCATCAAGAAAGGAGTCCGGGGAGCTGTGGCAAAGTGAGGGCAAAAGACCCTCATCCCCCACCTCCCCCGGCTATTTTGACATAGCCCGAGTCCCCTTTCTGTCTGGGAGAAGTGCTTCCTGGCTCTAATCCACTGAGGCCTGAATCTTGACGGGGAGGGGGTGCAGCCCTCTGCCAGCTAGAGTGATTTCCGGGGTAATCAGGTATAAGAAAGATTTCGTAAAGTCCTGTGAAGCTTGCTTTTCTAAGAGTGCTTTCATTCATATGATAAGGGTCTGGGCAGGAAATGAGCATGTTTCTCAAAGTTTTTACAACCCCCTTACCTGACAGACACTGACTCAGATTAAACCCTCAGATTTCTTTGAAACGTTATCTCTTGTTTGATCCTTGCCGCCTGACATTGATTGATGAGCTTTACTTGTATTCCTGTGTGTTACGAACCTAATAAAAAGCCACTGAGGAAGGGGCTTTTGGTCCTTCTCCTTTGAGAGATTTTACTACCTCTCCTCCCCAAGCAGATCATGTCTTGGTAGCATTATTTTCATCCGTGGTGGACGGGGGGACTTGCGTAGAGTTTCCCCCATACTTATCTGTTATGCTTTAGTGAACAGATCTGTTTCAGATCATTTTAGCCTTTTGTTTTTAGATAAAATGGAAAATGAAAACAAACTAATTTCATTTTCATTAGGCAGTATTACATTTAAAAAGTCATTGCAATTAAATAATTTGTAATGTATTATATTTTAAAAATATTCTTGAGCAATTTCTTCAGAAAATGTTCAAATTCTTAGGTTACTTAACTTCAGCATAAATCTATTGTATTTTTAATTATTTGTCTAGCATTGCAGGAAATAAGTATATATATAATGAAATCAGATAAAATGCAATTATTTTAACATAGCAGGTGATAGAAGTAAAAAAGAAAAAGAGAGAGAAGCCACATGATTCAAACACAGATAACAATATGGAATTTTAGAAAAAAATAAAAGCAAAAGTTTATTTGGACTGGATTATTTCATGCACTTGGCAAAAATAAAGCAGTAAAACATAAATTAAGAAATTTCCACATAATAATAGGATTTTTATTTCTTTTTAATGCTTTATATTCATTAAAAACTGACATTCTTTGGATAATAAGATATCTAAAAAATGGCTGCTCTACTCGAATGCAGATGAGGAGGTGTGAAGAAATTCTACAAACACACTCCAATTAGTGTTATAAAATATAACCTGTTTAAAACAGATCGTATGGTGGCAGATGTTTCTAAGTAGTTATACTGTACTACAGTAATTATTTGGAAAGATAAAATATATTTTCAAGCTTTTTTTAAAATTTAAATCAAAAGTATGCATGAAATGAAATCAGTGGGAAACATCTTGGCTTGTTTGTTTCCTAGCCAATCAACTACTTAGCTTATAGTCACCTTTACACAATTCTGTGTTTTTTGTGCATGCTGGTTCCCTGATTAGAATATCTCTTCTCTTTTTTCATTCCTGACCTTTTTCACTTTCTTCAGGTCTTATTCAGATCACCTACTCTATGAAATCCTCCAATTGCTCTGTGAGACACAGAATTGCCAGCAGACCTTTATGACTTTTCTGACTAGACTGTAAGCAACCAGATGGCAGTAGCTGAGTTTTGTTTCATCTTCCTAGAAACTAGGGGTTACCACTGCTTATTACAGGAAACAGCATATAGTCATTTTCTAATTGAAATCCAATTGTGTGTTTAATTAACATGTGTGAAAATACCATGGATTACTTTCAATTATCGCTTTATTTCTTTATAAATTGGTTAAATCTTTATATACAATATGAGAGAATAATAAATGCTATGGAGAAAAAATAAATACAACGGAAAGAAATGGAGAATTATGAGAGACCAAGGTGCTATTTTAGAGAGTATGGTCAGTACAGATTTGACTGACAAAGTGATATTTGAATAGAATAAACTTGAAGACCCTTTCAGCTATCTCAGGGGTGAGCATCCAGGGGAGGGAACACTAAGTACAAAAGCCACAGGCAAACACATGATTTGCATAGTCAGAGAAGGGCAAGGAGGCCAATATGGGTGGGCAGACCTTAGAGCTGGGTGAGGAAATGAAGAATAGGTGATAAGGTCAGAGAAAACACAGAAGACTCAGTTGTGTGTGATCTTATCACCATAATAAAGACTTTGATTTTTTTTCTCATGGTAAAGACAGTGAACTTCTAAAAGTTTTGAGGAATAACGTGAATCTGATTTACATTCAAATGAAGAGTATGGCTATTCTACAAAAGGTAAAATTGGAACAGTAAGGACAGAAGGGTAAAGACAGTTAGGAGACTATTGAATGATTTTGACAAGAGCTAATTGCGCCTTATAGAAGAGTAAAAGAGGCAGAGTAGTAAGAAATAGATAGATTATTGATGTATTTAAAGGTAGTAACAATAGGAATTAGGGTCTGTATTAATTTACCAGGGCTACCATAATAAAGTACCAAGAATGGGTGGTTTAAACAAAATAAATTTATCTTTAGTAGTGATGGAAGCTAAAAGTTTAAATTTGAAGTGTTAGCAGGGTTGGTTCCTTCAGAGGGCTGTCTGGGAAAGGTCGGCTTTAAGCCTCTGACCTTGGCTTGCAATTGGGCATTCTCTCCTTAAGTCTACTCACATTGTCTTCGCATTATGTTCATGTGTCTGTCTCCATTTTTTTTTCCTTTTTATTAGGATAACAATTGGAATAGAACTTACCCTTTTGACATAATTTTAACTTGATTACTTATGCAATGACCCTCTCTCCAGATAAGCTTTTTTCTGAGATATTGTGGGTAAAGACTAAGATAAGAATTTGGGAGTCAGACAACTCAGCACACAACAGAGTCCATGAGAAAATGAAAACTTTAACTAAGGATTTTGATATAAGCAACCAAATGAACAGAGTTAGTGGTTATCTTAAATATTCTTATTGTCCCTTTCCTGAACCCTCCTCCCAAAGAGCCAAAGAGCCTGCAGCCTGATGCCATATCTGAGACTCCATCAACCTCTTTAAGATTGTTTACCCTACCCTGGAAATTCCCAGAGACTCCAACCCTTTCATGAAATTTATGCGCCCATCCCAGTGGCTTTTGCATATGAATGGCTTTTGCTTCATGACTTCTTAAAACCTCTCAAACAGACAATAGCTGGTCTCAGTGAGTCCCCAGCCCCTACTTCTTGCTAAGTGTCCACAGGCCTCCCATCAGCAGCAACTGGCCTATACTCGGAGCTTGGCTTCCCCTCAGAATCTCCATCCAAGCCCAGCACAAGTAGCAGTCATCTGCAGATTGCTTTATCTCTCAGGCAGGGTGACCCCAGGCAAAACATAGGTGGGGCTGACCTTGGCCTGCACAACCTGGGAAACCCCAGAGCCTACACACCTGATGGAGAGCTACAGAACACGTCAGAGCACAGCACTACCACCACGCCCCTGAATAGCTGAATCTCCATGATGGAGGTTGGTGGTCAGTGGTCACAGCCGGTCCTTGAAGCTGACTGGCCTGGGCAAATCCCCCCTATTGACCTGACAATAGCAATCAAGTCTTAAATACCAGGATGGTATACTCAGCCCACACAAAGAACATACTCAAGTACCCATCTTAGGTGATAGGGGAGGCTGTGCCACTGGACCCTACAGGACACCTACTATATTAGGGGACACTACCAAAAAAGGGAGTCATAGCAGTTCTATCTAATACATAGAAACAAAAACAAAGAGGCTGCCAAAATGAAGACACAAAGAAACATGGTCCAAATGAAAGAACAGATCAAAACTCCAGAAAAATAACTAAACTCCATGGAGATAAGCAATCTATCAGATACAGAGTTCGAAACACTGCTTATAAGGTTGCTCAAGGAACTTAATGAGAACCTCAACAGCATAAAAAAGAACCATTCAGAAGCAAAGAATACACTAATTAAAATAAAGGACAGTTTACAGGGAAACAACACTAGAGTAGATGAAGCCAAGAATCAAATAAATGATTTGGAATATAAGGAAGCAACAAAACAAAATAAAACAAAACCAAAAACAAAACAGGACAAAACAAAAACAATCATAACAACAAGAGGAAAAAAGAATCCCAAAAAACAAGGTAGTGTAAACAGCCTCCAGAACAACTTTAAGCGGTCCAACATTCACCTGTTAAGGGTGCCAAAAGGAGAAGCAAAAGAGCAGGTAATTGGAACCCATTATTCGAAAAAATAATGAAAGAAGACTCTCCAAATTTGGTACAGGAAATAGACATGTAAGTCCAGGAAGCACAGGGAGTCCCAGACAAGGTGGATTGTAAAGAGGCCCACTCCAAGATGCATCATAATTAAAATGCTAAAAGTTAAAGATAAAGAGAGAACCTTAAAAGCAAGAAGAGGAAAACACTTAGTTACCTGCATAGGAACGCCCATTCAACTAACTGTCAGCTGATTTCTGAAATGAAACTTTGCAAGCTAGAAGAATTGGCAAGAAATGTTCAGAGTCTTGAAAAACAGGGACCTATAGCCAAGATTGCTCTACCCAACAAAGATATCATTTTGAATCAAAGGGCAGGTAAAGAGCTTCCCAGACAAGAAAAAACTAAAGGAAATCATTGTCAACAAAGCATTATTATATGAAATGTTAAAAGGACTTATTTAAGAACAAGAAGAAGATCAAATCTATGAACAATAAAATGGCAATAAATACATATCTATCACCAACTGAATCTAAAAAACAAATTAAGTAAACAAGAACAGAGACAGAATCATGGATACAGAAAGCATCCTGTATCCATGGTTGTCAGATGGGAAGCGCATGTGGATGAATGAGTGAGGAAGTGAGGGGATTAAGAAGTACAAATAGAAGGGGGGTAGGATAGAGGGTGGGAGGTGGGGATAGGTAAAGTGGGGGGGGAATGGAGACAACTGTAGTTGAACAATAAAAAAAATAATACAAATAGGTAGTTACAGAATAGTCGTGGGGGTGTAAAGTACAGTGTAGGAAATGGAGTATCCAAAGAACTTATACATGAACCGTGGACACAAACAATGGTGTGGGGATTACATGAGGGATGGGGGTGCTGGGTGGAGGGGACAAATTGGAAAAAATTGGGACACTTATAGCATAATCAATAAAATATAATTTAAAAGAAAAGAAACATAAAATATTCTTTACACTATCTCTTTACTCAATATTCAACAAATACTTAACAAGCAATTTGCTATATAAACACTATTCTAAGTACAGATAACAAGCTACCCACCCAACCCACATAAGTCAACATTTTAGTGTCACATTCCATGTGTATGCAATTTCCCTCTCCTAAAGGATCTGCAATTCCCTTAGTTGTCCAGGTAAAATACTTCCCAAGTGCTCAAAGAGAACAAAGAATTAAAATCAGCACTTTAATTCATATACTTGTCAGTTTGGGCAGGTCTCTTACCTCTTTGAGCCTCCATTGTCTCCTCTGTAGAATGAGAGAGATAAATATACCTCATAAGATAGTAGTCTGTATTAAATAAAATATTATATGCCTGAGCGATATTCAAAAATTGTAAAGATGTGAATCTGTGATGATGGAACTCTATCTTAATGCTGTTTATCAGCTAAATGACATGAGCAAAGTGTCAGTTTGAGAGTGAATTATGTCTGTTGCCTCTTGAATAAAATGTTTAATAGGGGAAACCAGAGGTATCTCCTCATCTTTGAGTTTGAGTTGCTAATAATTAGGTGATACGAAGGGACAAAGCAAAACATATTTTTCATCCTCAGGGCTTGGTACAGAGACAGAATAGATTTTAAATATTATACACAAAATTACTTGTAAATATAGGAGAGGGTTGAACTCATTAACATCTACATCTACCTTGCCGCTCAGGGCCTACCAGAAATCAAGTATGCAAATACATTTGGAAATGTATCAGTTAGGATATTGATAGGATAATAAAATATGGAAATAGGGGACAAACTGGATGCCATGTTTGCTCTCCCTGGTAAGGGATCCCAGGGCAATTAGAAGATGAAAGAACAGGCTGTGCTAGGGGCACACAGGCGGCTTTGTGAGATGCATGGGGTAGGATGCTATCTCCCTCGTCTGTGCAGCAAATATTGAGTGATGACACTGTATCCCACTAGGCTGGCAAAGGCGAGTAATATGTGATTCCAGTCCTT
Source organism: Carollia perspicillata (assembly GCA_004027735.1). NCBI lineage: Eukaryota > Metazoa > Chordata > Mammalia > Chiroptera > Phyllostomidae > Carollia > Carollia perspicillata. Next base: position 19,416 of record PVKM010012346.1, on the reverse strand, counting down.
AATTAGCTCATCATCTAGTGTCAAACACAAATACAGTAATAATAAGGAGCACTTACTGATCCCTCAGTATGTGCCAGGCTTTTCTAAGTAATTTATGGATGAATTCCTTTGACTCTGAAAATGACTGTGTAAGAAATGGAAGCAGGTTCTAAGAACACAGGAAATGCGCCACAATCGCACAGGTAGTAAGTGTGGAGTTCAGATTTGGACACAGAGAGTCTATCTCTAAAGCCTGCACTTTTAATCACCATGCCTTTTTTTAAATGCAGTTCTAATGGAGTGTGTAAATAAAGTGATAGTCTCATCAAGGCACACATAAATTTACAAAAGAGAAGTGATCAGATCTATCTGTGAGACTTTTAAAGGAGATTTCACTGAGGTGAGGGTCTTAAGATAGTATTTTGAAGACTAAACAGGAATTTTCCAGATGGAGAAGAGGTATAGTGTTTCAAATCAAGGATGTTGAATTTAACCAAAATTTTAATAGTGTTTCCTCCCTTGAGTCTGTTAAAGTAAATGAGATACTCAAAGGCCTTTTTTTTTTTCCTTTGTTAATCTGAGGCACAGCGGGTGGTTTAAACCCAGAAAGACTGACACAATAACGGAGAAGATAGCAGAACCAAACTGAAAAAACTGGGAAAACTCTAATGGATAAGTGGGAGCTGTGTTAGCAGACCTAAGAAACTGAATCTTTTCGCGAGGAAATCTGAAGAACACCTGATTTTTTTCCACACAAGCCTCCTAAAGTTCAGGATTTGATGCACTGGTCAAGTAGACTGCCAGTGGTCACACATCCATTTAGCTATAGTGTGGTTGCTTTTCCTACTCCTTGAATGAGGGTGAGCCTTGGGAGTTGCTTTTACTCAAAGTGTGGCAAGAGTGGCCTTGTTTAAGACCTGAGCCTGGGCACAGGAACTATGCACCTTCTGCTCATGTCCTCTTGAAATGCTCCGACAAGTGGACCAAGCCTGTGCTAGAGAACGAAAGACCACATGGAAGATGTTCCAGCTGAGGCACGAACACAAGGAAGGTCTGCCAGTAACACACGAATCAGAAGTGAGTCGTTCCAATGAAGCTATGCCTAAATTATTGAGCTCAGAATCGTGAGCAAATACATGCCTGCCACTTTAAGTCACTACAAGTAAAGTGATTCAGTTAGGTTTAACCAGAAGTAGTGATGAAGCAAAAGGTATAAGCAGGGAGATTCTGTGAAAGTTCCATAATAAACAATCAGACATGCAGATCTAAGTCACTCCACCCAGCTGGACAGTAGTCTGGGGTTTTATTCTCCAGAGTGGCTCAGAGGACCTTGGAATCAGGGACACAAGGCACAGTCGACAATACAGGGATCGTACCGCAACATGGTAAATAGGCAAAGGTGATATATTCAACTGGAGCAATTTATGCATTTATCTGTCAAATTCTAACAGCCAGGACTTTACCCTTTAACAGGAAGACTAGAAGAACATTTACTGGAGAATGTAACCAAAGCAAGAGAAAGATCCTAAAAATACCACCATTATGATATGTAAGTATAACTATTATACAATAAACAATAATCCCTGTATCATTGGCATTTTAGGCACCTATCACAAATCCTGGCCTCTATGAGAAGAGCACACTTCTCCATTTCACAGATGGTGTTGTTATCAAGTGACTTCATTATCGTTTGTCACTGAGATATTTTTGTTGTTTGCAATGCAGCAGTAACTGACCAATATAAAGTGTTTTGTGAGGATTGGGCCCAGCCACATCAACTATTTTGAAGTTTTCTAAGATAAAATGACCTTCCTGAAATTTATAATAATATTGTATATGCTTGCGCACTAGATAGTTAAGATTCAAATCTTTCAACAATTTACACAAAGTTGGTGTATGAGAGTCTCAACTCTCAAATACACAGGTAGACAGAGCCACACGGGCACACAACCACGCAGGCACACCGACATATGTGCATGCGTGCATGCACAGACATTGAAGTACAATTTTAAATATAATGGCCATATTTAAATGAACATAAAATTGTCAAATTATTAGCTTAGGCGAGAGTGTTACGTGCAGGCACTTAGAGACCACGGCTTCCCAGAATCTCAGTTTTCTGGAAATGCTAAGTGCAGCAGATGGTCTTATAACTTGGCTGCACCGTGCGATGATGTGTTCAGAAGACAGGCTGGCATAGTGTGTGAGAACAGAATGCAAGATAAAGGGAAATGTCTGGCCTGCTTGCTCATGATCAAGTTCTCTGGGGAAAATAAGTGCACAGAATTATAGGCTCCCATTGCTGTCTATGGCATATTTTTCTGTCCAATTGCTTGATCTGGGTAAAACCAGCCAAATTTCTAAACGGTAAATGAGTGACTTAAGTTTTCTTTTCACATGACAGGAAACTGCTTACTAGGACATCTTGCATTGAGATTTCAACCAAAAAATATGATGTTTGCTTTATGATTTTGCTGACAACTCTTAAAGCTAAACTTCCATGTCACATACTTTTGTCAGTATCACTTTACAAAATTACAATTAAGGCTGAATTAAAAAAAATACCGAAGACTTCTTTTGGGGTACCACGTTATTCCATTTATTTTTAAATTCAGCATGTGTACCATTATTACAATTTCAGGACAGGAATTTTAATATCTGTACATTTAAAGACATAGGTTGTGGTATCCCCATTGCTCTGAAATAAAGATGTCTTTGTTTCCTTTCCAAATTCCTTGGTTTTACCTCCAGAAGCTACTACCAGGAGGCACATTATATTAAAAAAGCTAATTTTGCCAGACACAGTGCCTATGACACAGAAGGTTTAAATTTGTAATGCTGAGATTATTGAATAAAATGCAATACAGCTCTAAATGTCAATTGATAATTCTTATTTTTAAGACTAATAATATTTATTTACTACATTATTTAGCAATATATAACCATAAATAGTATAAACTCAGGCATCAAAAAATGATGATGAAATTTTAACTACTGATTTTGAGTACCTTAGATTTACTTTATTTTTTTCTGATATATTCTTATATATGCAGTTTGCCTTAGACATCTTAATCTTTTAGAAAGGAATAAAATTGAATGTGAACAAATTATATAGATAGGCCAGCTTCTATTGTTGGCATAAATGGTTTCCACTGGTTCACCAAACATCACCAGAATAGAAAACTAGAAAGAGTTCTAGGGTTATGCTAGATTGTCGGCTATCAGGGCAGCATTAACACACATAACTACCCTGGAAATCGGTAAAAATCCTAGGAAGTTAATTATCCAGAGTCTCTTGTTACACTGACCACCAATAAGCAGCACTCGCACAATTAATGAAAGATATAAGAAAATAAGGCATACACTGTCTATTGGCAGGCAGACCTGTGGATATAGTGAATACAGGAGTTTTGTGATGGCTTCTGGGAGAGCTCTAGTATCTTACCCATTTTGGAATGGAAAGCAACTACAATTTCTGCTCTTCGGGTATTTAAAAAAAAACAGTAAAAGATCTAGCTGCATTTGACCGTAACAGTCCTTCAAAAAGGTTGAGCACATCTTTAATTCTCAGGATTTAACTGTTTTCTTACTGAAATACTCATAGTGGTTTTATATGTCTGCCTGAACCCAGAATGATGGAGAGCTCAAAGCTCTCCATACATACATACATAAATAAAGACTTTGAATTACCTGAAGTGCCTTGTGCATCTCTGTAGAAGGCTGCATGGAGAAAAACATAAAGAAAAAACAAAGCTGTTTTTTTAAACAGAGTACTGATTAGGCATACACCTATGATTACCACGGGGCAGTCAGTTGGGGCAATAAGGAGTCTCCCCCGTCTGCTGAGATAAAGGCAGGGAGAGTTTCTTGCACTGAGTCACCAAAAAGCCCTTCCCCAACCCCTTCAATACCAGATTAGGGGTGGGACAAGGGGAAAGCAGGTACGTTCACCGTGTACCTGCTTTCAAAATGGTGGCGGAAGATGGTGCTGGACTCAAGAGGCCTGTCAGTGTAGCCTGGGGAGTAAAGGGATTGAAGGGGAGGTGGACCCACCTGAAGTACATGAAAATTTGGAAAGTTGATAGGTCATTTTGAAAAAGAACTTGGTCCATCCCGCACCCAAGCTAATGTAAACCCAGGGGGACATAGAAGGCTCTCTCTCTCTGGCTTATAGTTTGCTTGCTTGGGACCTGCCTTGACATGCTGCATTTGCCTATTCTCTCCATGGGCTGTGTAGTCTAGCAGTCACGTAGCCCATGTCCTCCAGGAGAGAGTTTCTCTCTCTCTTTTGCCTACCTAGTGATGCGCTGGCCAGTGCCTGTGAATGCTCTCTCTTTCAGGATTTCATAACCTTATGGCCCTGGCCACTGAAGGGCCCATGGCTGTACAGCTCCACATTCACCCTCTGGGAGGGAGTCTGAAACGGACAGCAGCCAGGAACAAGCTAAGCTACCTAGATGGGGACTAATGACTGCTTAGCAGCTCCCAAAGACTGTACTTTAAAATGGAGCAGGATCTCTGGACATTGGCTTTCATCTTGGTCTTGCTAAGGGGATGGGCTTTGAGACAAATGTCTGCCATTCTCCCAGATCATGCAGCATCGGAAAAACTTCTTCCTTTTACATCAGCATCTACCTCACTTGTTTGGATGTGTGGCAACAGGCAGTCAAACCTCCCCTCCTTTGTTTGTATGGTAACACTGCCCCATCACTTAAAATAAATACTTTTAGCCAAGACCTCTCCTCTGTCTGCTTCATACTAGTTTTTCCGACTTAGGTATACTATCTGATTTTGTAATTTAGCAGCTTCCATCTTCTTTTATTGAACTGCCCAGAAATTTGACTATTCTCCCTGTTTTCTAGTTATCTAACTCTAAATTATTTTTTTTACATGATACCAGAGAGGCCTTTGTCCTGAAATAAGCAAGCAAAAAAATAAATATACTATTCATCTACCACCCAGTATCTTCCAGCTAAAGTTTTAAATTCCTTATTATAGAACTAAAGGCCCTTAATGGTCTGGCTTCTCTTTATTTCAAACTGATTTTTCACCACCAGCTCTCTTGATTTTTGTAATCCAAACCCCTTAAATTACGTGTTGTTTTTGTTGTTTAATGGATTAAACTGTCAATATGCTTAATTCTCATTATTCTCTCTACTCCTGTTTAGTTTGTACTACATCTCTTCCTCTGTGGTATTCTTCACACATGACATAATTACAGGATCATCTACCCTCACATGGATTTGTCTTATGTTTACTTATCTGACCAGTATTTTTTAAAAGTGTCAAATAATGAATACAGAAAAGGAAAGTAGAAAATTTTCAGAGCTTGGAGGAGATGAAGAAGACATAACAGTTTAATACAATATGATATCCTGGCAATCAGATATCCTGAATTTGATTCCAGAGAACAAGAAACATAGTTGTGGATATTTGATTCAACAGTGAATCAAATCTTTATTTAATTGTATTGTAACTACATTGTCTTACATTTGGTTATTACGCGATGCTTATGTAAAATGTTAATCTTAGGGAAAGCTGAGTGAGGCATGCACAGAAATTCTCTGTACTATCTTTACAACTCTCCTTTAAGTTTAAAGTTATTTCAAAAGTTTTTTTCTTTCATTTTTTTTAGAAAAAAAGTAGAATATTTAACTAAAGTAAACCTGGTTCTTTGTAAAGGGCAAAACACACATTGGCACAACAAATGGAAAAAAAAAAGTACATTATTTGTAGACACAAACATGCAGGATTACAAATGTACAAAGGGTCTATTTTAAAACGTGCAATACTGTTACATACAATTTATTTTGATTAATTTATTAATTAATTAACATTAAAAGAATGTAAAAGAAAGAGAAAAAAGTTAGTAACAGGACAAAGATCAAATATCTCCAAGCAATATTTTAGAGTTTCGATTACACTCTATTTAATAAAGAATACTATGAGTATTTGTAGCTTTCTCATTCTTATGGGAATATTAACATATATTATGACATATTTTTATTTCATTTTGTGGAACTTCTTTTAATAGTCCTTTCCTCCCTCTTTTTCCCCTCTCCACCCTTCTTTTTCTCTCTCCCTTATTTGTTTTACTGCTCCTCTTCCTCCTCCTTCATTTCTCTCCCCGAAGTCCCTTCTCTTCTTTCTCCCGTGTCTCTTTCCCTGACTCTCTTCCTGCTCTTCCTTTTTATACATCTGCTTGTCTTCTTTTACTTACTCCTTTTTTTAGTTTTCACTTTCTTCTTTTTGTCCTCTTTTATTTTGTCTTTCTCTATCTCTTTTCCTTCTATCTCTTCTTCTTCCTCAACTTCTCTTCCTCCTGCTTTGTCTTTTGTTTTGTCTTAATATTAATGAGCTAGAATCAGATAAGAAATATAAGTGTCACATTAACATATTGGTAGCATTTTAAGACTAACTATTGTGCATTTCTTAATGTTATTATTTATTACTATACATCAAAAGCTGATTAAAAGGGAGAACATGATCTACTTGGAGAATTATTTGATTTGATAAGTTTTGAACACAAATGAAAAAAGCTTATATACATAAAGAGCACAAAAATTATAATCTGTTTTCTTTTCTCAAACTGAAGTAAAAATGTTGATAACTCGAGAGTAATTTTTATATTTACTTTTAATTTTTCATTTATTGGAACAACACTATTGTTTTACACTTCTTGATATATTACACTAAAGAAAACCATTCAAAATCTAAAATGTTTTGTCATAAAAATTAAATAAAGGCTTAACATAAAAATTGTTTCTTACTCTGAAGAGTCAACTATTATTTTAGGCTGTTACTTAATCACTTTATGTGAAAATTAAGCTGATTTCCTTTTGCAAGTCAATAGAACATATTTTCCATCATTATTTCACCTAGGTTATTTATTGAGTAACAGAGACCTTTGGAGAAAATGCCTCCTGCTTGATTGAAGAGTGTAGCTTGAGGAAGAGAATATTGTTAGAAAAGAGTGACCCCTAGAGGTATTAAATGTCTCAATAAAGAGATGAAATTGGTTCATTTTCTGTGCATGTAAATCATTTAGGAAACTACAATTTTCTCACTTGAATAACAAGTACAAAAACAGTTTTAGCATATATCTTAGTATAGTAAAATTTCCTCTTTTTGTTGGTATGTGCATGTGTGTGTATTTTATATCTTTGAATATAGTTAAGTGTAATAAAGAGACCAAAATAAGTTTATGTTCACATTAATTAATACTGAACTTATAAAATTTCCAATTGTAAAAAGAATTTTTTGGGGAAAATTTAATTTAGCTTGTGGGCATTAATCATCCCTTAATGAACACAGAAATGTTTTAAATTGACTAAATTTAAATTAGTCAATTAAATCACAGTACTTTTATATATATTTTAAATGCTACTGTGACACAATGTCTGTCTGTCACATCTACACAATTAAATAATTCTTTATTTAATTGTAGAATAGTATAAAAGAAAACAAATTGCTTATTGACCTTAAAACCAACTCTCAATTTTTTAATTTTGGGATAGAAAGATTCTCAATGGCATTTCTAAACATTTTGTGACAGTTTTGTCTGGGATTAGCTTTTCTAATTCAAAGATATTTATATAGCAAACAATTTTAGAAAATAAAGAAAATGTCTCACTCAAAGTCCAAGGTACAGGTTGATTTGCTAATAAGGATAATAAAGATAATGCCCTCCTGAGGGACAGAGGCTGGACAAATATGTTCATAGATCTCCTATAAGACAGGGTTTTCCTAAACTTGGTCCTCAGTTGTGCACATGTCTACAACATAAACTGGAGACTTCATCAAACACTCACATTTCTAGTGGCAGTATTTTAAATGTCAGTTATGACACATCATTTTATGTATGAACATGGTAATTCAACAGTGGTTAGAATACACGAGTACCATCATTATTTAAAAATTTATAAAATAATTATGAGTGGACCAAGGTTTAAAATTTATCTAAGGGTGTAAGCAATTAAATATGTACCAGTAGACTGCTAGTTCACAAACGAAAATCAATTTGACCTGCTAAAAGCAAAAAAACACAGTGAGTATCAGAAAAAGAATTTAGATGCTACTTGATTAAATACATTAAAGTCTTTTAAATCAATATTTGTTTATAGAAATTCCCATATGAAAATAACAAAGAACATTAAATAGAATATTTTACAATGTTAACTATTTAATTTTTTGTTCTTTTGCTTTGACATCATGGACATATAGTCCCAGGTAACTGGATGGTCTACTTGCAGAATTGTCCAAGAACATTTTGATTAGGGCTTTTTTTTTCATCTTTAACAGAGCATGGCAGAATGCTGGCACTGTCACATCATTCTCCAGATCTTTGTGACCCAGCAAATTTTACTTCTTGGAATTTTTCCAAAGAAACCCGACATACTAATTAGAAAGAATATATGCACCCCTATGGTCATTGCAGTATTCTTCATAATAGCTAAGATTTGGAAGCAGTCCAAGTGCCCATCAGTCGATGACTGGATAAAAACTGTAGTGTGTTTACATAATGGAATACTACTCAGCCATATAAAATAAGGAAATATTACCCTTTGCAACAGCATGGATGTACCAGAGAAGCATTATGCTAAGTGAAATAAGCCAGTCAGAGAAAGACCAGTACTATGTGATTTCACTCATATGTGGAATCTAAGGAACAAAATAAACTAACAAGCAATATAGAGATAGATTCATAGAGAGCAGGTTGATAGCTGTTGGGGTGGGGGTAGGATGTGGAGTGGGGAGGGAGATATTGAGGCAAAAGAAGAGAAAAACTCATGGACATAAACAGTGGGTGGTCGCATGGGGGAAAGGGTAGTGGAGGGTATGGGGGTATAAATGCTGGTGGAATGAGACTTGATGTGGGGTGGAGAACACAGAATACAATGTACAGATGATGTACTATGAAACTGTGCACTTGAAATCTGTATAATGTCATCAACCAGTGTCACCCCAACAAATTCAATAAAAAGGAAAAAAATAGAGTACATTCTTTTATAGTTCTGTATTTTATTCTTGTGTTATATATTTTATTGTAATATGATCTGTCCAAAGAAGCATCATTTATCTTATTTGGACCTTATATTTTTACAACACATATTTAAATTTCATAATTAAATAAACTTGTGTTTGTCTATCATTTACTGTGGTGTTTAAATTAAGAATGTATATTCCATCCACTTTTTTCCACTGTCTTTTGGCATTTTAAATCGACTCTCTGAAATTAAATCAAGGGGTACCTACATTTTATGATATATGACAAATGGCAAAATATTGCTGGGTGATATTTAGATGTTTAATAATAATGATTTAATCACTGTGACCTTTTCTGAAATTATGAACTGCTTAAGTGAAGAGCTGAATTATTTAAGTAATACTGCTGAGCTTTCTGTAGTATGTTTCTAAGAAAATTTAGAATTTCTCCGTATCTCAATATTCTTGTACTTGGATTATTAGTGCATGGTTTAGTTAAATGTTACCATTGTAATAAAAAAAAATTTAAATTTAAATTAAAATTATTTTTTCATGTGTTGTAAATGCACCAAGAAAACTTATAGAAATTAAATTACTTTTAAAAGTAGTTATTTGACCTAACAAAAAGCTATGTTCATAGTAACACATAATATGAGTATATAGATATGTAGATATACACACTTTGTGTATATGTGTGTATACACACTTCTTACAACTGAATATACTGTCATCATAGCTGGTATATATGTTTGATGAAGATGGTGATGCTTCCTCAATTTTGTTTTCTTCTACTTTTCATGTTGTCAGTACTATCACCACAGCCCCTGGTTGGATGGTAAATGTTGACAAAAACTTTGTATAAATTACATGTTTATCATTGTTTATATAAAATATAAATTAAATAATCAATTTTATTAAATATGCACTTTGCAAATTTTATAAAATATCACTAACACTAAAGTAATTCAGATTTATATATGTGCATATTCGTAGGTATAGGACAAGAGTAATCAGACTTTTCTATACTCCATAGCAACACTTATTTCTGTCTCTGTCACATCCACCAAGCCCATAATTTTTCATGTTTCCCACTGGAAATACTACTGGCTTCCAGATAGCTTCAAGCATTTACAGTCTGTGATGTAGATGGGAGCAAGACGCAGCTGGTTAGCACTCTGAATGGCCGTCAAGGGCAACTGCATCTAATTCTTCTACCACCACCGAGAAGAGAAGGAATCGCTTGTCTCTAGCCACTTTCTTCAAAATAAGCTTATTTTGCCGATAATGCTTATTTTATTTTGCCAGAGAGTGAAAGAGAATGATTAGATATATTATATTTGAAAAAAACATGGTTAAAAAGTGAGTGCCATCTGCATAGTCTTAGGATATAGACTTGTGAAAATGAACTTGTGAAAATCCCGCTCCATGTATAAGTATACAATATTAGACATGACGATGGCAGGAGCTGATTTTACAAAACAGAGGCCTACCAAGCCCATCCGAGATGATTTTTTAAACAATTAATAATGATATTTCTTTATTCAAATATAATATATTTTGATCAAATGTATATCACCTGGCATGATGGATATAAAGTAGGAATTGAATTTTCAAACAGAAAAAAGGTCCCCTAGGCATATTGAATGTTAAAGAAAGCAAAAGTGGCTACAGCAGTAATCAGAAGGATTTCAAGATAACAAGAGGACTAGGACTGTTGGTAATAAGCACACCATGCAAGAAACTTGGAGTGCCTTTCTCATTGTTTTGGGATGGCAGCTTCTTCAGGAGCTTCCCAGGTGTCATGTGAAACTGGCCCTCATAAGAGAGGGCAGGCGAAAACCAAAGGAAAAGGCAGAGTGCTCCAGACTGGTAGGTAGGTAAGCAAGGGAGCTCACTTACAAAGCTTGTCTTGGGCAGCCACAAGATGTGTTGCTTTCTACACCCGCCTGCCAAATCTTAAAAGTTTGTATAGATGCCTTAACTGGGTTCAGACATGTACCTGGAGGCCTTAATTGGAGTCAGTCATGTACATAGTCCATATAGTCTCAACACCACATTTCTATCTCAAGGCTGAGTCTCTAGACAAGATTCTGGGATCAAGGAAGGCAAGCAAAGCACACATTCCAAAGCATGGAGAATGAGTGAGGAGCCTACAATCGCACATGGGTCAAACTAGCTGTGGAGTCCTCTTTATGATCTTCCCCAACAATTACCATCGGAGGATTTCTGTGACATAAACAGCTTTATGTTTGAAAGTACGGACTTTGTTTTCTAATAAGGGAATTGATTGCAACTAGGACAAAGTAGGTATTATGGAGTGGTCAAGTGCCTATCGGGAAATTCTCTCTCTCTCTAGTGTGTGTATGTATAGATAATGCATGTATGTAAAGATAATGAAATTAAATATACAGGCAGGTATGCAAAAAGATGTATTATATCCATTCAAATGGCATTCTTATTCCAGGTTAATAGCTTGGAATACAAGGTTTAATAAAAACTGTTTCATCTTGTTCGATGGACTGGAAATATGGACAAGAAAGAGGTTATGCTATATTTTAGATGCCTGCTAGAATGACAGGACTTTGTGTTCTAGGAGATAAAATTTACTTTTTCATTTTAAGTGAGGACATGACATGCTAGTTTTTATACTTTAAAATATAAATAAATTTTGAAGCAACACTGGAAGCAGGGAAACCACTTAGAAAGCTTCTGGTTTGTCCTGGGTGAGAGGTAGTAGATGTAAGAGGTTAATATAATAATTAATATTAGCTGCCATGTCTGTTTAATTGCAAATGAGGAAAAACAAAAGTGTATTTTTTACTAATTTAGTAAAAACAATTTTTATATGTATAAGGTTATCAATTCATAACACTTTGATATACATTTTTAAGACTTCCATTCCATAATGCTTTAAAACTCTGATTTTGTGACTAGTGTATGATAATATTAAAAAAGTATATAGTTTTTCATTGAACAAGTAAGTTTCAAAACTAGTACTTGAGCTTCATGTCTAAAATATAGTTTTAAACTTCATAATTTAGGGAATTAATACCAGAATATTAGAATGTCAGAATGTATCTGACAGGAAACACAAGAATGTGATGAAATTCATTTATTTTCCCTCAAAACACGCAGAAAACACTTGCCCTTCTATTAATGCAAACACTGATAAAGGCAAATCATATTAACAGGGTTAGTAACTTGGAGTGTCTGAAACCAACAGATGCAGAATGAACTGAGCAATTTTCCATGTGATGATTAAAAATTCAGTAAAGTAATGTGCCTGTCACATTTAATGGAAGGCAGCATTCAAGATAAGCAGATTCATATGCACATTTGTAATATTTTCCTTTCATTAAAGAAATACTAGAATCACAGCTCTTAGTATTGAAGTAAATATGATTCAATGGAAGTTCTCACTTAGGCTTGTGAATTAGTGTTCTGATCCATATTATGATTTATATAGGCTTTTGGAAAGTGTATGAAACTTAAATAGCAAAATATAATCAAAATATTGAAAAATATCCAATTTAATTAGTCAACATTTTGGAACAGCTAACTTCATTTTGGTTTTTCAGTATAATTTTATCTGATATAAAGAGTTCTGGGAATTACACTTTAATAGAAACATAAAACAAAGTTGGGAATTATTTTGATGAAAATTCAGGATATGGTCATATAAAACATTGAAGGACCTCATACTTTGATAAAGAAGAAATATTGAAGTTATGTTTAAATATATAAAGATTTGTAGCCTGGTTAAGATATTATACGTTTTCTCTGTCAACTTAAAGCAAAGAGCCACTAGTAATTGATGGGATATTTCAGGGTGACTTCAGTTAAAAATAAGCAAAATAAGTTTCAAGTTTTATTGATATCTAAGTATAAAGGTACCATTACCAGGAAAGTAAATGTTCTAGTACTCAGTAAAGACTGAGTACTAACAACTTTCTTGACTAGCAGGGATCATTTGACTTTGGATTCCTAGAGCTTAATTTATATTTGTGCTAGCACTACTGAGAACAGTCCAAATTTCATATAAATATGTTTGAAAGAAAGGTTAATAAAAATATTTCTCATAACCAAAAATGAACAATGAATTGTTAATCAAATATTAACAATGAATCGAGTAATAATTTTGGAATTTAACCTCAAATAATGTGAGCACTATTAAAAATGTAAGAATGAAAAGTTTGGACATGTTTATTTGTTTTTAGAGGACTGTTGATCATTTGTTAATGAGACAAAAACTGGAAGCATGGGATGAGGCAGGGACAACACCTTTCAAATACATTTCACTGAATTTAATTTATGCTACTTATTCTCATCAGGAATATTTACTTTTAACTTTACTCATTAATATTTTTTAGATTTTCTTGCATTTTAAGTCATTTTAACTTAGAAAAAACAAAACAAATAATACCCACACACATTATTGCTTTAGTTTGAAATACTGCGATTCAAATAAACTTCTTTGGTAGCAGCATTCAATGTGTCTGTCATGATTATGTTTCTAATAGATGAATAATATATAGTGTGATCATAATGTCACTGTATTCTTTTCAAAAATTTTATATTTATTCTAATTCATATAAAAGGAAGTAAAAGATATAATTAGACCAACAATGTTTAGTCAAGAATTATTACCTTTAAAAAAATGAAAACAACATAAGAAAAAATGTTCTGTGATGTTGGATAGTATTATAAATGACAGAAAGGTCACCAATATATATTTATGTTTTATTTATTTGAATATAATTATTATAACCCAAAGTTTGGCTTTAGCTTTACAAACTTAGAAATTTGATTTTGTTACAACACAAAATAAGCTCACATTAATAAACTTCACAGAAACAAATTATATATATATATATATAATCAAACGTCCATGTAGTATTTAAATAGCCAAAATATGGGTGTGACTTATACATTTCTCAGTTAAATCCTATTTATTCTGTCCAGCCTTTAGCTTTTAAGATCTATGATTCACCATTATATCTTTAAAAAATGTGTTTTGCTTACCTTTAAGTGGAAACTAATCAACAAAACAAGCAAGCAAGCAAAATAACTACAGACATTGAAATTAAGAAGAAACTGACAGTAACTAGAGGGGAGGTAGCAGGGGATAATGGGGTAAAAGGGGGAAGAGATGTCAGCAACAACTACAAAGGACACATAAACAAAACCAAGTAGGGGGTGGGATCAGGATGGGAGTTGGGGATGGCTGGGATCAAGGGGAGTGGTGGGAGGAAAAGGCAGGCAACTCTACTTGAACAACAATTAAAATATGTATATATAAAAACAAAAATGTATTTTGCTAATATTTTGGTTATTCTTTTCTTTTAGAAAAGGTCAAAGACAGAAGAAAATTATATAACAAACTAAGGGCCAAGGGACTTGTGAACGAACAGCACTCAGAGTCCACTAGTTAGTTGCACAATCTCTCATGTGAAAGGCACGGATGGTGGGCAGCACAGGGCCCTGAGCCTACCACGTCACCAGTGTTTTACAAACTTCCCGTCTTCATCTGTTTAGGGAATTCTACTATAAAATACCTTGCCTAAAGAATGCAAGAGATGAAGTTTTCCATATAATAGATACCTGAGTAAGGCATTGTATTTGATATAACATTTTAAAGGGGAAGTTAAGATTTCCAATACACTGAGGTAAATGCCCTAATAAATGAGAAATAGAAAGATAAATAAAACTATGAGAAGAATGCAAAAGAAATGAGATAATGCAAATATTGTGCAGTACAACACTAAAGTGTAAAACATATTGATGTATGAAGCTTGGAAAATGTTTGTGAGCTTGGAACTTTGAAGACAATTATTTTGAATTTATAGTTTGGGCTTTAATAGTGGTAGTGTCAAAATAAAACTTTAAACCATTCTTTCTGCCTGGTGAGTATGAAAAAAATACCTATTATTCAATAAATTTATGACAATGCAGTATTTCTGATATATCTTCCTATTTAATGTTTCCTTGGATGCCATGTTATTTTGAAAACTCTCCACTGAAGGCCCATAAATTGATAAAAATGTCAAATGTTTTTCTGAACAAACATTTTAAAAAAGAAAATTTATATTTTGTCTGTAGGCATTTACTTTTTTAAACTTATATTTTTATTCTGCTTAAATAGGTAAATCATCTTAATTCTCCAGAATATCCATTGATTTCAAATAACAATTTAATTTTCATTTATGTTTGTTTCTGAGAAGTGTTTTTATCACATCATTCTTTATTGTTATTCTATTACAGTTGTCCCAATTTTTCTCCCTTTGACCTCCTCTGCCCATCCCACCCCTCTGCTCCCACAGTCAGTTCCCACACTGTTATCCTCGTCTGTGGATCATTCGCACTTGTTCTTTGCCTAGTCCCTTCCCCTTCTTTCCACCATTGTCCCTCTCCCTCTCCCCTCTTCAGTCTGTTCCATGTTTCCATGCCTGCGGTTTATTTTGTTCTTTAGTTTATTTTGATCATTCTATTCCTCTTACAGATGTAATCATACGGTATTTGTCTTTCACTGACTGGCTTATTTCACTTATCACATTATTAGTTTATTACTTGTTATCAAGAACTTAAATTGTTCTAATTCAATGTAGTTCATGAATAAGTAAAGGAGTGGAGACATTTTTAAATGAACTTTTATTGAATATCTGTGAACTAAAAAGAGAATTTTTAATTTGTTGGATGTACATGCATTTTGGTTCTCATCATCTGATCAACTTACCTTAAAATGTTTTGATGCAAATGAAATGTATTTAAAGCAGAAAGCAAAATTGAAATACCATTTTTTATTGACTTAACTTTATGCTATCATATATGAAATTTTCATCAAAACCTCCGGGAAGACTTTTGCAGAAGTTCTAAGAACAGGAGTTAAATTTCCCAAAGCAAGGTGCATTTTAAAAGCTCTTTGACCTACAACAACTATTCATAATATATGGTAGCAGATGCTATGTTCTCAACAGCATCGCCAGGAATTATTTCTTCTGTTTGACTATGTTACTATCTTCTGAATAGAAGATAAGTACACCACTCAAGGGTATATTTGAGTTCTTTTTGTTACATATTTATTTGAAAGTAACATTACCATGGATATATTTAAGACATAAGATCTTAACTGGCATGTATGAGGTAGGAAAAGTCAAACTTAACTTACAAAAAATAATATTTCATTATGATAAGTGATAAAGTAGATATAAGATTATTTTATGAACAGCAGATGTCAATGTCAATAATAAGATAAAGTTTCCTCATAAGATTACCTATTTCTTCCCTGATATACTTACTACACTTATGCCTGTTAGACAAAAAGAAGATTAAAGCCTGAAAGGAATCTACAGTGGAGGAAAATGCAAGGAAATGGGAATTTTTCCTATAATGACATGTTTGTATTTCCTTATTTATTTAATTCTGAACTACTAAACATCCATTAACGGGAAATTTTTAGGTCTAACTATTTTGCCATTTTGCTTATCTTCTACCTTGTGCTTGGTGGACTATTGTTAGAGAATGGGTAAAAGCTTGGTAGTGTAGACTAGAACACGGACCTCAGAGCCAGGATCTGTGGGTCCACATCCAGCCCTCTGATGGTGGTTGTACAACATTGGACATATTCATCACTTGGCAACTCAGTTTGTCACCGGCAAAA
The DNA here is from genome assembly GCA_004027735.1 of Carollia perspicillata. Lineage (NCBI taxonomy): Eukaryota > Metazoa > Chordata > Mammalia > Chiroptera > Phyllostomidae > Carollia > Carollia perspicillata. The sequence continues at coordinate 2,795 of PVKM010012346.1, read as the reverse complement.
TGGCATAATGATATTACACTTTTCATAAGACTCGTTTACGAATTGTGTGTGACCATCACATCGTAAGTAAATATTTAATTCACAACATTGTATGTTTAAATCATTGTCATCATAACCACTATCATCACCACGATGCTGATTTTATGCCTTCTGAAATAGTGTAAAAAGTGCCTGACTTAACAACCACATATACTGAGATTTATTTTGAGCAATGGAACTATTATTAGACTATATGAATATAATAGAAATTGGACTATTTTCTTGAAGCTTCTGAGGTAAATTTTACCCCCATAAAAATCATTCATTTTAAATATACAAGTTGATGAGGTCTGGTAAATGAAAAATCCATAATGTCTTAAAACTTCCACCATAATCAAGTTTCGTGACATCTCATTATCCCTGAAAGTTCCCTCGAACCACTTTGCCATGCTTATCTTTAGCCTGCGTGACTACTGATCCATGAAGATAGACTTTCATATACATGTAAATACTGCGTATGGACTTTTGTTTCTTGATTCTATTTCCTAGCACTATTTTTGAGATTAATTTATATTTTGTGCTTAGTACACTTCATTAACTGTTACTCCTCAGAGATTTCCAGTTGTGTAGATATATTTTTGTTCATTCATCTCTTGATGGACAATGGGCTATCCTGGTATAGAGCTTTTCTTTGCCTAAAGGGCTTTGTAGGAAAATTGCTCTTCCTGGTCTTGGGTGGATATTAGAAGAGAATGACTTGATCATGTAATAGTGTATGTTTGATTATGTGAAAATGGCCAACCTGTTTCCACTCTGTCTCTAATAATTTACATTTCCCCAGCAATGAACTAGTGTTTAGTCACTAACAATCCTCTGAAATGGCATCTTTCTAACTCAATCCTGATGAATGCATAATGATACATTAGTGTGAATATAACCGCAATTTTCTATTTACCAATTATGCAACTTTTCAAGTGCTTATTTTCCTTTACCTATCCTCTTTATTCATGTATTTGCTCAAGTATTTTGCCCATTTTTATTTTTTATGCTCTTTATTCTATTGTTCTCTATTTGGACCAATAACAAACAAAACGTAATTTTAGTTAATTTTTAAAATATGTTCTAAGAGATACTAGGTGAATAACATAATAGCAACTGCTGGCAATACTGGAATGGCAATTTCAGCTTGAGCTTGTCGATATATTGACTTTACGGAAGAAATATAATTCTTGTTTCCATCAAAACCCACTGTCCGGTAGGGAAAGCTCTCAGAATTGTTGACACGGAATTCCAACAGGGGAGTATGCCATATTAATTGTCTAGTATTTCTAGAATATGCCTATGCATTATTCTGGTGTATTTCTGGGAAAATGAAAACCAGCCCACATTGCTTCTTGGTTTATCTTGAATGAAAAACGTAACTTCTGGCAGAACTGGCTGAAATTTCTCTCAAGCAGTAATTTTTCTTTCTATGGGGAAATTTAGTTGTATTAAAAATTAATCTCCAGATTCTCTCCAAAATTTCCATTCTAATTTACTACTTTAATCAGCAATCATCCCCAAAACTGCTGAGAAATCTTAGAAAAACAGATCAGAGATCAATCTCAGAATGGTGCCAGCAGGGAAAACTGACTTGTGTGCTGTGTGTAGAATGTGAACTGGGACTTGGGATGGCTTTGCAATGTGTCCACCTGGCTGGGCTGAACTTCATTTCCCAGAATTTCCTTCACTGTATGTTTCCTTTAGAGATAGCAATGAGAATGATTCCTGGGAGATTTGAAAGGCAGAAGGGAATGTAGCACCTGCTTTGCAGCTCACACACTGACTGGATCTGCTGACTCACTTAGTAAAGCAGCAGCTGGGCCTGAAACTGTTCCTTAGCTGCTTCTTCTATTTTCTGACCATTTCTGTATGCTTAGTCCTGTGACAAAGACTTCAGGTTCTACAAGTTGTCCTTGTCACCAAGGACAGGTGCAATGAGAGACCGCAGAGATTTTAGTATGTTTTTTTGTGGGGTGCTAACTGATACTTCAGGTTCTACCATAGTCATGACCTTTCTTTTCTCTGACTGCCTGCCTACACTGGCGATTTCCAGTTCTGGCACAGACAAGGAAGCAGCAGCCTTAAAGAAACAGCTTCATTAAATCACACAACTGAATGGATTCCCTGAGAACACACATATGCTCATATACCCACCTTCAAACACACATACAGATACACATTTATTACCCTTTCTACTTGGTTTAACTTGGACTGATAGATGAAATAAAGAAAAAAAAACACAAATAATGTTGTCGATAACTTTTTTTTTTAAAAGAAGGGGAGTAGATATGATATCCAGAGATTATAATAAATAGGAAGTTACTGAGCCTGCTTCTATGTTTCTGTTTCCAGAAGAGAAGGAAAATTAGTGAAGCATAAGAAAAATAAGGTAATTTCAGAAGCAAAGCTTTGATGAGGTAAAAAGAGATGAGAGCAATAGAAGGATTGATTGGAAAGGCAGACTTTAACAGGGTTGTGGGACAATCATCAATACTGACTCATCCATGGGAAAAAAAGAAAGGCAGGGAATAATTGCAGATTCAGATGTGTTATACCATCTACTACTACCAATAGGTGGTTACATATCTATAACTTTACAGAGTTACATGGTTCCCCTGTAGTGAGAACACTTAATGTTTATAATACAGTATTATTAATTATAGTCACCATGCTGTTCATTAGATCACCAGAACATATTCAACATATAAGTAAATATTTACAATCTTTAATCACATCTGTCCATTTCCCCCAGCCCCTGCCAACCACTGTTATAC
>PVKM010012345.1:0-31810 GCA_004027735.1 Carollia perspicillata | reverse complement strand
AAAATTGAAATGCCCATTTGACAATTTTTTTTCAAATAATACAAATTTAGTAAAAGGTAAGCTTCCTTCTCAGTCTTGACTTTAGGTCTCCCCTGCAACGGCCACCACTGTTCCCAGTTTCCTGTATGGAGTATAAATTACTTCCAGAAGTAATCTGTGGTTAGAAAAGCACCTATACATTTTTTATGCAAATAGAAGCTTATAGGATGCAATTTTGTACCTTGCCTTTAAAAAAATTGAGATAATTATATATTCACATAATGTTTTAAGAACTAATACAGACAGAGAGCACTTACTTGTATGCTTTGCCCATTTTATTTTACTTCAGTGGTAACATTTTACACAAGTGTAATATAGCACAACCAGGATAGTGGTTTTGATACAATTTACTAATTTTATTTAGATTTCTTGTGTGTATGTGTATGCTTTCAGTTCTGTATAATTTTATGAACCGTATAGGTTCCTTTATTCGCCACCACCAATCAAGATACTGAACAGTCCCAGTGTCACAAGGATCCCACGTGGTCCTGTCTGGTCCCCTTTGGTGGCTGCACCCATCTCCGTCCGGTGCTTCTGCCCCTTTACCCTGGCAACCACTGGTCTGTCCTCCATTTCTGACATGTTGCCATTTTAGAATGTTATATAAATAGAATTATATGGTATGTAACTTTGGAGATTGCTTGTTAAAAATAAATTAATATGCTGTAGCTGCATAGTATTTCATTTTGGTGACATATTTTATAATTAATCTACATTAACAGGCATTTATGTTAAGTCTTGCTGTTACAAAAATGCAAGTGGTGAACATCATCTCTATGTGTGGGCAAAACTCTAAAACAAAAATTGTAGCCATGAAATGAAGGAGCCAGAGTATTAGTGACGTAATTTACATGTTTTTCTCAGAAGAGGCTGTTTCCAGTATCCAGTATACAGTTCGAATAACCTTGTATAACAAACAATAGCTATTTCCTCATACCACCACCTACGTAGTAGATCATGGAACATTTTAACCCTTAATGGTTTTTGTAATCACCATTGCCTCTGTATTTAGTAGTCACGTTTTATGGTCACTGGATGTTATATGTGGACTAAGTATAGATTATTTCTTGTGACTTGAATATTGTAGGAAAAAATTCATTGCAAGAAACAACACTGGAGCTGAAATATTTGTATGATATTTCCAAGTCTATTATTGGAAAATTTAGTAATCAGTGAAACTTGAGCAGTGTAGCCAAAACTTTGGAAATGGGACTGTAATACTTAGTGATGAGGTTTGGAGCATAAGAAGTTATTGTGTAGAAGTTAATGTTTTCAAACAGACTCATTCCCAAGCATGAGTAGGGTTTTACTAAGCTTTTAAAAATTGTTTTAAATTAATACAAGTTGACTTAATTGAAATAAAAGTGAGGAAAGAAATGATACTTATTTCAGACCCCATTTTGAGAGTGCTCACTCCTTCGGTGGAAGTTGGCCAACTGAAAGAAATGTGAGGGAAGTGGGGTGGGAAAAGAGATCCCCCCGCCCAGCAAATCAGTAATTTCTGAGCTTCGCATTTTTATTGCTCAATTTGACATTACCTGGGAACATAATTGTTCGTTGTTATAGCAGTTCTGAGAATATTTTGCTCTACCATGAACAGAAATATATTACTTTAGGAATTTGATACTAAACATGTGTAAAATTGGCTTAGGATACTTGGTAAACTTTCAGTAGTATCCACTTTTAAAATGTATGGAAGGTACTTTGCACTAGCAAACACTCAGCAAATACTGACGTAATGAAATTGATGGGTTCAAGCAGCAAGTAGGTATCCTGAGTGGACGGAACTTGGCTAACTGAAGATACCCTTGTTCTCCCGTGTGCATCCCACGAGTCATCTCCCACTTCAGACTCGGTGTGTGCATGTTTCTGGTTTGAGTATATTGTTTTGAAATTAGACTCACCCCATATTTACAGAGGGCCCTGCCTTTTAAAATCAAATAACTAATATTTCACTCTCAAATGAAAAGTTAAGACAGCAAATTAACTTACTCGTGTTTAGTTCTTTTGTTACTGTATATTTGTAAGAAGTCAAAAATTCTAGAATTGTTTTCTCTTTAATCCAGTTTAATAACTCTTGCTTATCCAAAATAACTTGTCATGAGTTTATTACTGTCCGTTTTGCTACTACAGAAAGATTAGGGCTTTTTAAAATAAACTGATGGAGGAATAACTTTTACAAAGTAATATGTGTGTAATAGCACAGAGCCAAAACTGGATTTCAAAAATAATAAGTAATTGTGAAGGAAACAAAAACTTTCAAATTACAACATTTTTTTGGGTATCAGAATTGGTTTTCCACCATAGAACTTTTGCTCTATTCATGTACTAAGTTTTGTGGGTTGTTATAAGGACTATCCCCTGCAAATCCATATGCCTGATGTTTCCTCAACACAGTCTTTCAAAAAAAGTTTTTCTAAAAGATTTTATTTTATTTTATTTTTTTAGAGAGATGGGAAGAGAGGGAGAAGGAGAGGGAGAGAAACATTGATCAGTTGCCTTTCACATGCCCCCAGCTGGTGACCTGGCCCACAACCCAGGCCTGTGCCCTGACTGGGAATCAAACCAGCCACCTTGAGGTTCCCAGGCTAGTGCTCAACCCACTGACCCACACCAGCCAGGGCCTCAACACACAGTCTCGATCATTTTACTTTCTAGAACTTTGCTGTCCAGCATGCTAACCAGTAACCACATATCTCTTAAGTTTACATTAGTTTAAATAAAATAAAAAACACAAGTCCTTTGTTGCAGTGGTTGTTGGTTGCCATATTGGACAGCTCAGATAGAGAAGGTTTCCATCATTACAGAAAGGTCCTTTTTGTACAACACTGGTCTAGATTGAGGGTCGGGGTGGCAGTAGAATAGCCTTGACTATTTGCTGGTGTCACAGATTGTTCATAGGTATAAGTGAGGGAAGGTACAACCCTGTACTTAGTTCCTAAAAAGGTAATGTTGCTTCTCTTACTCGTTATTGATTTTTTTGATCATTGGAAGTCACTGGACTTTAGAACAGCTTCATTGCCAATGAAGAAATATGTCCCTGCTATGTAAAGGTTTTTATTTTTTAGCCTTTCTTTTTTCCATTGTTGTTTTCTTCCCACAGCTGCTGGGCATGCTGTGTGCATGCATCGTTTTGTGCAGAAGGAGTAGAGATCCTGCTTACGAGCTTCTCATCACCGGTGGAACCTATGCATAGTACAAAACTCAAGCCCGAGCTAGTTAGTCTTATTCTGATTTGGAAGAATAATTGAGCAGGTCTACTGCTGTCGGCCTCCAGAGTTCATTTGGTTAAAGTCCATCCATGCACTGGACACAGCAGCTTAGTTCTTCATGTGTCCACTTACTTAACCTACCAACAACTTTCTTTTCCCCTGTTCTAGCTGACTCTCAATGTCTCTGTTTTTAAGCCCCATGGTAAATGCTCTGATTGCAGAACCATTTGCAATTTGCACAGTGTGGTGGGATGAAAAGAGGGAACAGCTGCTGCTGTTACTGCCCAGCAGCAGGTGGCCCCTTGCCGAAGTACTGCTGGGCCCTGCTAGGCTCCACGATGGACAACTGTGGGTCAGAGGATTTTGGGGAGAGGGGAGTTGACACCAGAGGGTGCCCCTCGCCAATATCCTTTAAAAAATATATTTACTGTAGTCCAATAAGAGTGCAGCTGTACAAAATGGCTAAAATTGATTTTAGAATCATGCAATGTGTATCTTGGTTCACCTTCAAAATCAGAGTGATCTTTGAAACTAGAGGTTTTTAATCAAATCTGGCTTTAGAGGAGGAGTATAATGTATGCACTGCTGTTTTAAAACAATTAGTGTGTGTGGGGGGGGAGGGTTTATGGTTGAACCCATTCATTGTAAGTCTAAACTTGTTAGAAATAATGTACCCGTGTAGACTAGCAACCTATTATGTAGATGTGATCTCAGTTGTAAATAGAACACTCTAATTCAATAAACTCTGTATTACCTCTTTATGTGTAGTTTTTAATTATTTGAGGGTACTTCAATGTTTCAAATGTTGATTCATCATGATTTGCATGTGTTTTAATTCTGTCTGTTGCCAAAATCTTAAAGGCCTTGGTGTTCAAAACCCACAGATGCTTTTCAGTCCCATGTATTTCACAAAAGTGGAAAATCTACTTGTGCGTGGTGCAGGGGTATAATGATGATGCTGTTCTTGCCTTCAAGGCATTTGGAGTCTTAGTACAGCAAACATACACAGGAGCAGATAATTTCCACACAGCACAGTGATTGTAGTCACAAAAGAATGGAAGCCCAAAGGAGGTGCCCAGAGAGGTCAGGAACAAGGTCCTGGAGAAGAGGCCCAAGCCCTGTGGCTGCATAGGCTTTGTGGGAGAAGTTACCAGGAGTGTGAAGTGGGATGGAGTGTGCAGGGAGCTACCAGCAGCTCATTGTGCCTGGAGCTTAAAATACAAGGCCGGAAAAAGAAGTTGAAGTGGCAAAGCCTGGGTTCTTGAGGGTCTCACGTGGCATCCTATGGAGACTTAGGCTTAACTTGCAGAGGCAGCCATGTGTGATATGAGGGGACCTATTGTGGAGATCCCAGGGGCTGCGGTGACAAGGATGGATTGGCGGGGCATGACGAGGCCTTGGTGCGGTGGATGTGCTGGTTCAGGATAGTTACTATTTTCTCCCAGCTCATGAGCAGTGTCTGGAGATATACTGTAAGACCATAAAAACATCCTGTTCCTCACCAACCTTGTCCTGAGATTTAGCAAGTGTTGTTGATTCAGCCTACTATGTGATTACTGTTTTAGGTTCCGTCTTGAGTATGATGATTGTAAAACACTATTTTCCTCGTTTATCAGTCTGCCTTTCCTCCCTTCGCACACAGTGATTTACTTTTATGTATCTATATTCATTATGGACTGGTAGATTTCCATTTTTTCAGTGATTTATAATTCCTTGTTGTCCTTTTTGTTTTGGGTTCTCAGTTTCAGATTTGGCCAGTAGGAGCCCCTTCAAGTTGCTTCTTGTGCTCCTGCCATTCTGGGGACATCTCTGTAGTGTTGGACGTAACAGGATGTTCCAGGTCCATCTCGTCCCCACTGTGCTCCAGTCCCGGAGTCATTGTCTCTCCAAGGGGCCCTGGGCCCTGGTACCTGCTGTGCTTGTTGGCTGCTGTCATCTTTGCTTTTCCTCTGTCAGAGCTTGTCTTGTTGTCTTTTGGAAAATTGTTTCTAATTTTTTTAATAAGAATAACAGCATCCATAGGTAAGTATGTTTAGATGGGATGTCTGTCCTTTTAGACTACAGTTGAACAACACCGGTTGGAACTGCACGGGCCCACTTATATGCAGGTAATTTTTTCAGTATACGCGTATATACAGCCAACCTTCTGTATCCTTGGGTTTCACATCTGCAGATTCAGCCAACCACGATTGAAGGCAGTATTTTTCATCCGTGGTTGGGAACCTGCAGATGCCGAGTCTGACTCTGTGCATTGTTCTCTGCCAGTTTATATAAGGGATTTGAGCATCTGTGGATTTTCATGTCCACAGGGGTTTTTGGAACCTCTCTCCCACAAATAACAAGGGACTATAGTTAAGTTTTGTGGGAGTCAAAAGTTATATGCTGATTTTTGACTGGGGGTGGGCTAGGGTTGGTGCCCGTTAACACTCCTGTTGAGGGTCAACTGTATTTTCCTCTACATACACAAAAACGGGCGTTTGCGGGTTTGCTTTACTACAGTCTGAATTCTGTTCTGCAAGACTCACTTTTTCTCTTCACAACATAGTATGGTGCTACTTCTGTGTTAGAGCGTAGGATCGGTCATTCCTTTTTGTTAGCTGGATGGATGTGTCAAAACCATGATTAATGAGCATACAGTAAGTCATTCAGGTTGATTCCAACCTTGCTGCAGTGAACACCTCCATGCACATACTGTCCGGCGTTACAAGTTTTAATGACTTTTTTTTATTGAGGTGAAACTCACGTAGCATAAAATCAACCATTTTAAAGTGAGCGATTCAGCGACATTTAGTATGTTGACAGTGTTGTACAGCCACACCCCCTATCTAGTTTCAGTTTACACAGGGGCTTCTGCACTCATGCTACTGATTACTGATGAAACTGAGGTGCAGAGAGACTGTGACTTTCGTGAGACCACACACAAAAGTTTGAGCGTGTATTCCAATCCTGATATTCTGACTGCAGAGGCTGTGTATCCCTGGGTCAGGCAGAAGGCTTCAGTTAGTCATGCAGCCAGCCGCAGAGGCTGGCTCCCTCTTTCTCTGGCTCTGTCTCCTCTATTTAGAATGCTGTCTGTGAGGTTGGTTCCCATCTCTGAGGCTGTGACCTGGTTCGCAGAGAGTGGAGTAGAGGCAGTGAATCTGACTTAGATTCACTTGTGTTTGTGCATATTTTTCCACTGGTATAAATTGTGACTCAGGAGTTACTTTCAGTTCTGTTCTTTCGTTGTCTGGCTGTATTATGTAACATTCATTACCCATAACCCTCCTGGGGCCCATAGACACTGCCAGCACCAGTTAGAGATGATAAATATCTAGGCGAAAATTTCAAAAAAAGTGTTTGCAGTCAAATGGAGTGCTCAGTCAAGATGACAAGGTATTTTCAAAGAATAAATAAGCACTGATACATAACTTTCTCCTTTTTTCTTCCTCTTGGCTGCATATACATGGCCTGACCGTGGCGGTCAGTCTGCTCTGCTGCCAGCCTTTTCTGGGCCCTGCTTCTTTCCTGCCTGGGGTCACGGGCCAATTCTCAAGGCTCAGCTCAGAAATCACTTCTCATCACCCTTTTTCCAGAACTGCTCTCCCGCCCAGTGGCCACTTCCCGGACAAGCCACTGTCATCTCCGTGCAGGGTAAGCTTCACCCAGTTGGTCTCCCAGTCCCATGCTTGCTCTGTTCACTGTTGGCTTTGTGTCAGAAGGTACAGTACAGCACCCCTTCTGAGGTCGGCGAGCTCTCTGAGGGCACTCTTTATCTTAGCACTGCCCCCTCTGCCCCCCGCATTGTCAAACACAGTGCCCTTCACACAGAAGCCATCGAAATACCTTGACGGAATTACTTCTGGGGCTGCCTGCCAAGTCTTGTGCCCGAGGCAACACTTCTGGTCTGAGAAAGCATTTCCATAGCTAGGCCTTGTTCACTGACGTTTTTCTCTCTCTCCAGGAACATGTAAGACCAAGCATTAGATTCTATTTTTCTTTCCAAATAGCCCTAAGTATAAGCTTCAGATGGATTAGGGGTAGGTGTGGATGTTTGGTCAGTGTTCTCATAGGACATGCTTTATGAAGGGAAATGAGATTTCAGGAAGGATTTGTTTCCACCCCACCCTACACCCAGAGGCCAAAGCCTTCTCCTGCCCCATCTGACACAAACCCTCTGGTGGATGCAGTGGCAACTGACCTAGTGCACAGCTCCAGAACCCTGCTTCCAGGTTCCTGCTGTGGGGCTGCCTCATGTCTTTTCACCTCTGCCTGGCCCCAGCCTGAACGCTTTGTAGACTTGAGAGGCGCAGGTGCGCATGCACCTGAGACTGGAGTTAGAGGCCAAAGGCACTTTGCCTCCTGAAAGAAGAAAGCCCGCCCCACTCCTGCACCAGGTGTCATGCATGCTTAATCACACCACTTTTTTGCTCAAGTGATGAAGATGAGGGCACAAAGATGGACACTTTCTGTAAACACAAGAACGGCCAACTTTAGCAGCTTCTCCTTGCCTTCTTCTTTGGGTTGGGCTTGGTCAAAGGTGTCCTTTTTGCCCCTGTGGCATCTGAAACTCGCCTGGGCTTGGGGGACAGGACTCCGTGTGTGTCAGCCAGGTGGATGGCAGTCTAGGCAGAGCCAGGACTGGTGGGAAGCCACAGGGCACTGCAGGCTTCCGTGAGTGTTACGAGCCCCCTGCCACCAGAGGTGTTGAAGCCAACTGGGGTGCCCAGTGCCCAGTCTCCAGGAGTGGCAGGGAGGGCATTGTGTGGTCAGTTTAGTTCCTTCAGTGTCTCTCCCAGTTTTAAATCCTGAGGAGTTCCAGTAATGGCATTTACTCCCTTCTCTGTTGCACACGTGAACGCCAGAGCCCTTTGTGGGGCCACCAGAGGAGGCAGGCGGGGAAAGGAACTCCTTTGCTCTGTTGGAAAAGATTTCCCATTTCCTTGGCTTACCTCAGGTTACCTGTCCCGGAAGCCCCAGAACCATTCTGCATATCCTGTGTCGTCATGGACTTTCTGGTCTATTTGGTCTCCTTTACTGGGTCAAGAGCTCCTTGAGTAAAACAAAGGACTGAGGCTTTACTTGTCTTGCTCTTATATGGGGTGGGCCCCAGAGGTTTATGAATGAGCAAGCAAAGTAATTTACAGTCCCAGAGCAAGATGGTCCACAGAGGATAGTAACACCCTCAACAGTGTCTTTCAAGGTGTGCTTGGTGGAGGAGGACTCGTGTCTCCCACCCACCCCGTCAGCACTCTGGCCTTGAGCTGGGTGGGCTGCTGTGTTGTGCTGTGGAGTGCCGGGGCGCCCACAGGTGAGTGCAGGACGCCTAGGACTTAGGAGCTACCGGTTCCTGTGGGCTCTCTCCCTACACTCTTCCTAAAGCCGCAGGCATGGATGGAGCCAATCATGACTGGAACAGGGCCTTGGCCAATAGTAGAAGTTATGTTTTCAGGGCCTGGGTCCAAAGAGAGAAAGTCCTGAGAGCATCAAGAACCAAAGGGAGCATGGCCACCTCTGTGCCCAGGATCGGCCTGCACAGGCCCCGAGTCCCTGCCTAGGCAGGGTTTGCCATGTTTGACAGGGCTCAGCACAGGCAGTACTGGCTTCCTTGGGCCCCCTGGGTCAGGGAGGCAGTGAGGATCACTTGACCTATAAACCTCTAAGCCTATCTTCTCTGATTCCCCACCCTGCCCCCCCCACCCCCATTCCCAGTGGGCCTGCCTTCTCCTTGTACTAACCCACCTGCATAGCCCTTGTGTCCTGTCTGATACTGGCTGTCGGAGCCCCTGCTGACCCCAGGGAGCCTGGTCTCCTCCACCCGAGTTCTGAACTCCTTGCCCCTCTTCCCTGACGCCCATGGTCTCCCATTTGTGTGAGTATGAATGTGTCTCCCATGCAGTTGGAGTTTCCAGGGACTAGAGCCAGGGCTCCTCTTCATCCCCAGCCAACCTTGGCAGAGCCTCGCTGCATGTGGGCAACTCTGCTCTCCCAGACTTCCCCTCTCACTCCTTTGCCTCCTCCAGATTGAGCACTTGGGCCGAGGAGGAATAATACATGCCTTTATTTCCTGTAGGAGAGACTGCTGTGGGAACAGCCAGCATTAATGAGGTTGGAGGACTGACTTGGTCCTGGGGCCCCAGCCTTGAGACACTGCGGGCCCAGTAGACAGGGCAGGTCCAGGTGGGGGCTGTTGCCCCTTCCTCAGAGCTTCTCCAGATAGGAGCCAGGGACGAAGCCACGCTGCCCATTCCGTTCCACTGTCCACCAGCCATCCTCCCCTTCCAGGAGGACCTCCAGGATGTCCCCCGCAGAGATGTCCAGCTCGTCAGAATTCTTGGTAACAGAGTGAGAGTGCATCATGCTGGAGGGGCCTGATAGGAGGGTCTGGTTGGGCAAACCTCCCCCACAAGCCATAAATTTGAGCTTGTCTTCCAGGTGGGCTGAGTCAGCTGAGACATGCCTATCCCTGGGCTGTAACACAAGGCCTCTCCTTCTGGGCTGGGGCAGCCCTTGGAGACGCAGGATGTGGGACATGGGACTTGGCCTCCTGTCCAACCCCCTCCTTGGTTTCTCATCATAGGCCTTCCACAAACCCAGGCTTCTCCCCCGCTTCCTGCTTCACCTCCCGGCTGTCCCTTCTCCCACTCTGCTTCAGGCACACAGCGCCTTAGCAAGTCAGGGCCAGGTGTGTTCGCCATGCCCTTGCTCAAGGGCACCCTCACTCCAGGCCCACTGGACACAGCCTCCCCTCTGCTGATGAGCTCCCTTGAGCTTCCTTAGCTCTGCTAGCCCCTGTCACGAACACACGGTCCTTCTCCGGACTTTCTCCCCCATCAGGAGTCAGTGCAGTTGGTCTTGCATCCCCCCAGCCCTGAGTGGGTGCTTGGCCTCATTCTAGATGGATGGTTTTGCTCTGCACCCTTAACCTCAAAACAAGGAGCAGTTTGGACTTCACGGGCATCTTGGCACAACTGCCATGTGATTCCCCGACCCCTCCACTCCCCGTGGACTTCAGGAAACAACCCAGCACAGTTGAGGGGCAGATTCTGGCTGTAGGTTGTCCTTGGCACCTGTGGCCATGGAGAATAGAGCCCTAACTTGAGAGTACAGAGCTAGACTTATGGACCATTTCTGCAGGTAGCCCAAGCTCTGTCAGCCTGTCTGCATGTGTGCACATGGACATGCATGGCACACACAATGCCCGTGTCTGCCTGGGTACCACATGTGTGCATGTGAACAGATTCAGGGAGGCATAAGCCCTAGCACTCCGTTCATCAATATTCGCTCAGCAGATGCAGAGCACCTCCTAAGTGCTGGGCATTATTCTAAGGGGACACACACAGGGCGTGTGCCTAGACGTGAACACACTTGGGCATTGTGGTGCCCTCCTGGGAGAAGAGGAGGGCAAGAACCTCACCTGGGCTCTGTAGTCATAGAGTGCCCTGTAGTCCCGGGCTGGCAGGCTGAGGGGTCCTGGTGCCTCCTTCACTGCGACAGCGGCGTAGACACCCTCATTCTGATTGGGGGTGGAACTCAGGGTGTCTGTGGAGGCTGAGAGCAGAGTGAGGCCTGGAGCCCACCCCATTCATAGGACATTGGTCTCTGGAGGACCCCTACTTGGAATGTCCCCACACTTGGCTTAGTCTTTCTTCCTCCAGCAGTTGGAGGGCTGGCCTGTGCATGTGAAAGTTCTTCACCCCAGGGTCTCCCCAGTTGTTTGGAGGGCCCCATATCGCACCCAGTTACCTGCAGATGCTGCCAAGGGTATGGTCTTGGGGCTTCCATGCAGCAGCCCAGAGAACCTGAGGATGGAAGAAAGCAGGTAGGTCCTGCAGGAGGGGACGAGGCAGGGAGTCCTCAGAGCTCTGGGGCTGGGGCTGCTCCCAGCCTCCTAGCACAGGTGTGATTTGTGGGGTGCCCTTCAGGCATGAAGTTTCCTCAAGGGTGATCCCAGTGGCCCTCTCAGCCCTTGACCCCAGCAAGTTCTTGTTCCACCCTCCTCCAGTGGGCATTGAATGGGCCCTCAGAGGTGGATCCACTCTTCCCACTGGGCCTGCTGGGCCCAGTCAGCCTGCCACCCTGAGAGCCCCCCACCCTCACCCCCATACCAGGCCTGCACAGCCACTCCCCAACCACATGACATGTGAGCTCAGGAGGCAGTGCTGAGCTAATTCACCCTCCCCCTGTGCCTGGGTTAGGCCTAACCTGAGCTGGAGTCGTGAAAGGTTCATTAAATAACAACAGGAATAAGAGGCAGGAACCGGGGCCACCCCATGAAGCCAACAGTGCTAAAGGCTAAATAAGTAGAAGCTGCTGCTGCTTATCTGCCTAAGGAAAGGCTGCCTGTGGGGTCAAGTCTTGAAAGGCTTAGCTTTAACTGGCAAAGACTGGGGTACAAAAGGCATTGCCAGTGAACGGGAGGGGCGATGCAAAGGTACAGAGTAGGGACTGGACGGAGGAGGACTTTGGGGAGCGGATGCAGATTAATCAGGTGCAGTACCATGGCCTCCCTCCCTCCCCAACCTCCCCCCCTCCTCCTCCCTCCCACACAGGGTTTGTGGAGCAATGGCCTGGGAGTGGACACACAGGTCCACCTGGTGCACGTGACAAGGCCTTTTGCTGACACAGCTGGAGGGGGTTGAGGGGCAGGGTTAAAGCCAGCAGGGCGGTGGCTGGGAGGAGCAGAGCTCCTTGAGGCTGGTGTGTGCCCTGCCCCACTGCCTTGTTTCCCTGGAGTTTTCTACACTTGCAACTCCAATTCCTCCCTTCACTCACTTCCCAGTCCCTGCCCGCTGCCCTCTCCACTCTGCTGGGTACCTGGCTGACCCAGACAGCCACCCCTCCATCCCCTCCCTCCTCTACACAGCAGGACCTCTCTTTCTTTTATCTTCGTGGGGCACTCCTTTCTGTCCCTTTTTTAATTTTTAAATTCATTTTTTAGGTACAGTGGACATACAATATTGGGTTCAGGTGTACAACATAGTGATTAGATGTATGCCTTATGAAGTGATCACCCTGATAAATCTAGTACCCATCTGACGTCGTACATAGTCATTACAGTATTATTGACTATATTCTCTATGCTGTGTTTTACATCTCTGGTGACTATTTTTATAACTGACAATTTGTACTTCTTAATTCCTTCACTTTTTTCACTTACCACCCCCACCAAACCCTCCTTCCATCAGGCGACCATCAGTTTGTTCTCTGTGTCTGTGAGTTTGTTTCTGTTTTGTCTGTTCTTTTATTTTGTTTTTAGATTCCACATATTACGTGAAACCATATGGTATTTGTCTTTTTCTGATAGACTTATTTCATTTAGCATAGGTCCATTGCACATGGCAAGAGTTCCCTCTTTGTATGGCCAAGTAATATTCACTGTGTACAGGTACCACACCTTTATCCAGTTACCTATTGATGAGCACTTGGGCTGCTCCCATATCTTGACTTCAGTGAACATAGGGGTACATATATCTTTTGAAATTATTGTTTTGTATTTCTTCAGGTAAGTACCCAGAAGTGGAATTCCTGGACCAGATGGGAGCTCTATTTTTAGTTTTTTGAGAAAACTCCGTAGTGTTTTCCACAGTCGGTGCATCAACCTGCATTCCTACCAGCAGTCCACAAAGATTCCTTTTCTCCACATCCTCACCAACATTCTAACAAGTGTGAGGTGGTATCTCATCGTGGTTTTAATTTTCATTTCTCTGGTGATTAGAACATGGACTATCTTTTGGCCATCTATGTTCTCTATGTTCTCTATGGAGAAATATCTGTATGTATCCACTGCCCATTTTTAAATCAGATTTTTTAAAGTTTATTTATTCATTTTTTAATACTCAGCCAAGGATATGTTTTTTAAATTGATTTTAGAGAGGAAGGAAGAGAGATTGCAAGAAAGAGAAACATCAGTGTGAGAGGGAAGCATCAGTTGTTTGTCCCCTATATGTGCCCCGCCAGTAATGGAACCCACAACTTTTTGGTGTGTGGGATGATGTATCCACCAACTGAGCCACCTAGTAGAGCAGATTGTTTGTATTTTATGTTGAGCTGTATGAATTCTTTGTATATTTTGGATATTAATCCCTTATTAGATGTATCATTTACAAACATCCTCTCCCATTCAATAGGTTGTCTTTTCCTTTTGTTGATGGTTTCCTTTATGGTACAAAAGCTTTTAAGTTTTATGTAGTTACATTTGTTTATTTTTACTTTTGTTTCCCTTGCCTGGGGAGACATATTCAAAAAAAGTATTGCTAAGACCAATGTCAAAGGGTTTGTTGCCTATGTTTTATTTTAGGAGTTTTATGATTTCAGGCCTTACATTTAAGTCTTTAATCTATGTTGAGTTTATTCTTATATGTGGTATAAAAAGGTGGTCTAATTTCATTTTTTTGCATGTATCTATGCAGTTTTCCCAACACCATTTATTGAATAGATAGTCTTTACCCCATTGTATATTCTTGCCTCCTTTGTCATGGATTAATTGACCATATAGGTGTGGGTTTATTTTGGGGCTTTCTATTCTGTTTCATTGACCTATGTGTCTTCTTTTTATGCCAATAGCACACTGGTTTGATTACTATAGCCTTGCAGTATAGAGTGCTGTCAGGTAGTATGACATTCCAACTTAGTTCTTCTTTCTTAAGATTGCTGTGGCCATTTGAGAAATAGCCACTTGCTCCACATAAATTTATAGACTTTTTATTCTAGTTCTGTAAAAAATGTCATTGGTGTTTTGATAGGGATTGCATTGAATCTGTAGATTGCTTTGGTTAGTATGGACATTTTAACAATGTTAATTCTTCTTATCCAGGAGTACAGTATATGCTTCCATTTTTTTGTGTTTTCCTCATTTTCTTTCTTTAATGTCTTACAGTTTTCTGAGTATAGATCTGTTACCTCCCTGGTAAAATTTATTCCTAGGTATTTTATTCTTTTTGGGTCAATTGTGTATAGATTTTTTTAATTTCTCTTTTGTCATTGGTATACAAAAATGCAAACAATTTCTGAATATTAATAATTTTGTATCCTGCTACTTTACTGAATTTACTCATTAGTCTAATCCACTAATTAGTTCCTTAGTTTGTTGGTGGAATCTTTAGGGTTCTCTATACAGTATCATGTTAATCTGCATATAATGACAGTTTTACTTCCTTCTTTCCAATTTGGATGCCTTTTATTTCTTCTTGTCTGATTGCTATGGGCAGGACTTCCAAAACTATATTCAATAATAGTTCTGAGTGGGCATCCTTTTCTTTTCCCTTTCTATCTTTTTTGACACTGTCTCAGGTCAGCTCTTTCATCCAGTTATTTAAATGACCCCCGGGGATGGGATGCAGGTCCTCTCTGGGGGTTCAAAGAGGCCTGGGTCCCCCAAGATTCTGATAACATTGCGAGGGTATGAATGCCCTTTTCCTGAGGTCACTGCTTTCTCAAAGTTCTCAGAGAAGTGGGTTGTGCTCGCTGCTCTGAACTTCAGTGGTTCTCATGAGCCTCTGCTTCCCTGAGGCATCCTTCTGGGAGGTTCTATGGGCTCCTGAGGTCTTGGAAATGAGCAGTTCTTAGAGGGATGGGAGCTCCATTGACCCCCCAACCCCACTCCACCATTTCCCTTATCTACCTCCCAAAGGCAGGGCCTGATCTGCACAAGGTTGGATGGAGAGGAATCATGGGGTCTTCATGGTGGGTTGGGGCACAGGTCCCATGTGAAACCCACAGATGCATCTAGAAGATCACAGACAGGGTATAGATACCCCTCTAGGACCTGTCTACTGGTGCACTCCCTGAGCAGGCTAAGGCACTCTCAATTGGCTGTCATCATAATCACACACAGTCTAAAGCAGGAGGGTTCTTTGGTTCCGAGTCTGACCTCAGTTCGCACTCATGGGCCCTGGACCTAGAGAAGATGAGTGACTTTTTCAGGTAACGCGCTGAGGCATTGGATCCTACCATAGCTAAGCTAGGGAAGGGCTCCTGAAGAGCCTGGAGATCTTCCAAGAATACTGGTTTATGGGGCCTGCTCTTATGTCTTGGTCCTGCACCAGCAGGAGGGTGTCACCACTGCAGCCTCCAGACTCTGCAGTCCAGAGTGCCTGCCCAGGCTAGCAGCAGGTTCCAAGAGGCAGGAAGCCAGCCTGAGGCATCCCTAGAGCTCCTCAGCATTCACTAATGAATAAGTAGGGTATGATTATTTGTTTAACACCTGGGTCCCCTTGGGCTGAGGGTTCATGAAACCACGTTGAGCCTGTCTTGTCCACCAAGAGGGCCCAGCACCTGAACACAGTAACAAGAACACAGTAGATAATTAATAAATACATACACAAGGTCTGTCCAGAAAAAGTACAGCCATTACTAATATAATGAGAATGGTTTGTGCAATATTGGTGTAACCTAGTAGCCAAGGAGAATGGACTAGAATGTGCATGCGTGAACAACGATGACTTCAGTGTACTTACTAGTCAGTGGGGTTGGTAGATGCTGTTGAGTGAGCGTGTGTACTCTGTGGCCGTTGCATTCAAAATGACTAAGCAAGTAGAGCAACGAATCTGCATCAAATTTTGCATTAAGCTTGAACATTCAGAAGATCACAGCTATGGGCAACTAGTGATTGGCAGCTTCATCATGATAATGCACCTGCTTATGCATCCCATCTTGTGCAGAGTTTTTTGGCAAAACATCAAATCACCCAGGTGACTCAGCCCTGCTACAGCCCAGATTTCGCACCCTGCAACTTCTGGCTTTTTTCAAAACTAAAGTAACCTTTAAAATGGAAGAGATTTCAGACCATTGGTGAGATTTGGGAAACTATGATGGGTTAGCTGATGGCAACTGGGAGAACTGTGTGAGGTCACAAGGTACCTACTTTGAAGGGGACTCAGGTGTCATTGTCCTGTGGACATTGTTCCTTCTATCTTGTATCTTCTTCAATAAATATCTATTTTTCATATTACATGACTTCTGGACAGACCTCATAGATCGTTCAGTTGCAGGAGGAGAGGCTGGACCTGCTTCCTGTCCCCGACCCCACCTCTACATCCTGGTAGGTGTCTTACCTTTTTATCATGCCACAGGACGGTTGTACGCCAGGGCTGCCAGATGATAGGGTGACCTCCCGATCATAGTAGTTCTGGTAGGGCACTGGAGCTGTGGAGAGCAAGCCTGTGAGGCCCAGCGTGGCTGAGAGCAGGGCAGGAAGGATCTCTGCCACCTGATATCCTAACTTGTCCCCATCCAGAAACACAGACTGGGAACCTATTTTCCCATCCTGGTCCTGGCCCACACTTGCAGGTGGGAAGTGGGCCTCCCTCACTTCCATGAGAGACCCCACTGTGGGCACCACTGAGACCAAATATTCTGGACTCATAATTTAATGGGGCCAAACAGGCTAAACTGGGGGCTCTGAGGAGGCTCTACACCTCCACTCTCTCTCCTGGGTATTACAGCGTTATTAAGCTCCGCTCATCCTCTGCCTCAGGAGATGACACTGTTCTTAACTCCTCCCTGGAATCTGGCCACACCTCCTCCACCCAGAGAGGATCTGTGAGCCATACCAGCCCTGGTGGTTGAGGCTCAGAGAACCAGGGCCAGGCCTCCTCGGGACAGACAGGACTAGACCCAGAGGCCATGCAGGCTAGGCCTTACCTGGGGGCTCAGTGCCTGTGCTCCTGGCCTGGATGAAGCCATTGATGTCAGCCTCCACTTTGCAGCCTTCCAGAGTCACCCGCACCTCCTCGTAGAGCTGAAGGTGGGGAAGAAAAAAGGCTGAGGGACCAGGCCTCACCCTAGTGCCCACCCTCATCGAGGCCCTGTCTCTCTATGACTGCGAACTGTGGCCAGGGGATTCCACCACACCAGCCTCCTCACAGGTCTCATATATATAGCTTAGTGCCTGTGTTCAGGGAAGTCTTGGGGTATAACTGCCCCAGGCCTTCCAGAAGGGTCAGAGCCCTGGCCCACAGCATCTCCTGGTTCCCGAACACTTCCTATACACAAGATCCTATGCAAGGGACTTAAAACCTCACTCCTGTCCTCTGCAGTAGACACTATTTGCCTTATTTTATAGATGAGGAAACTTGGAGAAAGAAAGTCACCTGCCCAGTATCACAGAACAAGAATTCAGTGCAGCTGGGCTTTGTTCCAGTATGACAGGACCCAGACTCCACCCTTCTTCCTCTGCCACAAGGAGGCCACAGGTGGCCTCCTTGGATTGGGGAACCCAAAACCCCACAACCCATGGGTGGAGAGGTCAGGCAAATAATAGTAGTGAGCACCAGGGAGTCAGGGCTGCCTCAAGACAGCTCATGGCTCTGGGGCTACATGAACAGAGGTCAGACCCTGGCGAGGAGGTAGTGGCCCCTCTAGGCTGGGTAGGACGCAGCCTAACCACCCAGCATGTAGAGCTAGCTCAGTAAAGAGTCTAGGGGACCGAGGAGGGACTGGACCTCAGCTCCTGCAAATGCTAGGCCTGGAGCACAGCAGCCCAGGGTCCTCCAGCCTCTGCAGACCTCCGAGGGGCTGTGTCCACCTGTCTTCCTGACCTTGGCAGAACCAAGACCAAGCACAGACTACCAGGCAGGTAGTCTGCTCCCTTGGGGCAGAGGATGAGGCCTGAGGTATTTGTTGACAGACTCAGGTGGACCAGGGCATGCTGTTGCCCAGAAGCTGCTGTCTCTTTACCTGTCTCCTCTACTAGCTCACTCCATACCCCTCCCTGCCCTTCATCCCCTGACCTCATCATCCTTGACGCACTGCATGGAGAGCTGGTTGCAGTGTACCCACAGTGCATTTCGGAGGATGGTAAGCCTGTCAAACTCTTGCAGCTGGAAGGCCTGGGTTGTGGAGAGGGGAGGGAGGCAAGAGGTGAGAAGGGAGCTGCAGAGCCAGGCCAGGCTAGGCCCAACTCACAGCTCAGCTAGGGCTGACAAGCTAGACCCCTTCTGCTGACAGCCAAGTCTAAGGGAAAGACCCTTGCTGGGGGTTCCCACCCCCGAACTGTGCCAGCATCTAAGGCTTCTGGGAAGGAGGTTGAGTTGCTTGTGGGGTTCCTGCCCCCTCCCTCCAAGGCTCACTACACACTGGAAAGGTCCTGGGAGGGCACTGTGAGAGGAACATTCCTGAGGCCTGTCTCCCAGCTCCTGTTCCCTTGTAGGGCCCAAAGAAGCTATGGTTTTGTCGGAGCCTCAGTTTTGGCTTCAACAAAAAGGAATGAAAGATACCTGCCTGAAACAAAGAGCCTTAGGGTACAAAGCCAGGCATCAAGCTCTCTGGGGCATAACCCAGTCCAGACTGGGGAGTGAGTACACGAGTGGGCAGATGAAGGAAGGAGGTCTTCCCACCACCCCACGGCCTTGTTTCCTCCCACGAAGCAGCTGGAGCAGGGAGGAATGTTTTTCCTATTTTAAGCTAGGGAAACTGAGGCCCAGGATTACTCACCTCACAGGTGGTCCGGTGCTCCTGCTCCCACTCACCCCGCACCTTCTCCAGTTGCTCAATGTTCTGCTTGTACACTCGCTCTGGAAGAACAGGTGGCCCTCAGGGAGATCAGCAGCATAGACACATGTCCCCACTGGCCACACCTTTGGTTCTTCAGTGCCCCTGCTCAGAGCTCCCTCTTCCCCAGAGAGACCTGCTCTGGCTGCTGGCTTCTCATCTGGACACTTGTCAGGGTCACCCACTGTGGTACTGCTCTTTTTGGGGTAACTCTCAGCTCCCTGCTGTGCTCTAAGTTGCCCAAGTCTGGAGTAGTGGCTGTGTGCCCAAGGTCAGAGTCCAGGCCTCTCACCATCCTGAGTCCCACCCATCACTTTCCCAGTGCAAAACTTAGGGCAGCACTGAAGGATGGTAGAGGGGAGTACGGTAGCTGTTGGGCTGGGGACCCAGTAGGCTTGACTGTGACCTCTGTCCCCAGAACTCTGGGGTTTGCATGCCCTCCAGCCAGGGGAGCAGCTGTGTCCTGGAAGAGGCAGAGTGGAAGGGAGACCCTTCCCAGGAGAAGGGAGCAGGTAAGCTTTCTGTCTTAAGAAGTATACTGGCAGAGATGAGGGGTGTTGAAGGTGAAGGACAAAGGAGATGGGCCCAGAGAAGGCTGTGTGTGTGTGTGTGTGTGTGTGTGTGTGTGTGTGTGTGTGTGTCAGAGACAGAGACAGAGAGAGAGAGAGAGAGAGATGAATGGGTCTGTCTTCCATGATGGTGGTTGTGAAAGTCCCAGGCTCTAGAGCCAGATGACCTGGGTTGGATTCAGTCAACACCACTTATTGATGGTGATCTTATGTAAGTTACTTAACCTCTCTGTGCCTGTTTCATCATCTGTTAAAAAGGAGGATAGTAATAACAGTCACCTCATAGGATTGTGGTGCAGATTAGTTGAAACATGCAAACCACCAATAGTAGTCTTGGCAAATGAGAGAACATGAATGTTTTTACTTTACTTGAATAAGTGTGGGAATGAGAGTGACAAGCTTGTGACTCTGTGTGGTCAGGTGTGAGTGTATATGTCCCCAGGGTAGGAAAGGATGCAGTTGGGGGAAGCCCTGTCCAGTCTACCACCCAGGTCTGAGGAGGTGGGTGGGCCACGTACCTGCCTCCGTGGCTGAGTCCTTGCACTGCTTGGCTTTGTTCTGGCTCTGAGGAGGAAAACGGAAAGCAGTGCTGAGTCCCTACCCTGGAGACCACTGCCCCAGGCTTGGAGCTCCCAGCCTCCCTGGGTGACTCTGAAGTGCCTCTGTCACACCCCTCCCTGACTATCCAGAGGGACACGCAGGAGCCAACTGCGGGAAAGTACTGTTATTTACTCCAGCTTCACCCCACAAAGGACCACAATAAGAAAGTTTTTCCAATAAAAAAAACTTCCAATTAACAAAAATCCAGAAACTTGCAGCCCATGCAGGAATACTTGAAAACTAGCTGTCAGGACCTAGGGGCCAGGACCTGGGGCTTATGTGGGCAGTGTTGAACTTCCTAGTTGGGACTTGGCCACTGGCTCCCAACTTGCTGCCCCTAACTGACCCTCAGGCCCCTGCCCTTCATGAGCCTCAGCTTTCCTCTGTATGCAAGGAGCAAAATGTGTCAAGACCCTTCTGGCTCTGACACTCCCACCCTGCTCTGCAGTCAAGAACAGTCAAGAGCTTGGGCTCTGGGTGACCCAGGTTCGGGTCCTTTCTGTTTCTTCCTGGTTCTGAGACCTTGGGCAAGTCCCTCACCATCACTGGACCTTGGTTTCCTTTCTGTGACATGAGCTCACTGAGCCCCGCTCCAAGGGTTGGGTGAGAGTTAGCATCTGCTCATTGTCCCATGAGCTCTGGGCCTGGGCGACAGAGGGCCTGCTCTGAGGAATGGGTCCCTGAGTGTAGCCTGGAGATGGCAAAGCTGACCCTGTCAGTTTGTGCCCTGAGATTCTAGGAAACCCATTTCACAAGTGGGGATGTGAGGTTCAGGGAGGGGTGGGCAGCTAGCATGTCCAAGAAGCAGACCTTGCCTGGGGGTGTCTACTGTACCCCTCCCCTGCCTTATCTGCCCTGCCCCAGCCCTGGGTAATAGCATATGGCCTCAGTGGCCCTACACACCTTTTCCACCTGCTTCTGGTGGCCATTGGAGCTAATGCGTTCGAAGGCTTGCTCGGCATCGTCAGCATCCCGGCACTTCTGCTCATACGTCTTCTTTGACTGGGGGTGTGGAGGGGTGTGGCTTGTGGGGGCCCAGAGTGAGACTCCCTGAGCCCAACCTCCCTGCTTTCTGTTGGGGGATATGGATGGAGTGGGGGTCTCCTCACCAGGGACAGGGATACGGAGGTCCAGAATGGGGAAGGAGAAGGAGTCTTACTCCCAGGCCCCTTTCCATTGGGGATATAGTAGCCCTGCCCAAGGCCCCAGCCTCTTCAGAGAAGAGGTCACATTAAACTACCAGCCAGTCCCTGAAAATACCATCATCCTCGAGATGCTGGCCTCTTGTGCAGTCTTGTTTTCCTCACCCAGTATCCTAGGGGACACAGCTCAGGGGTCCCTTTTCCCTCCACTCTTGGAGTCTGCAGCTAAAAGTATGGATCACTCTGTGGGCCACTGTCTGGGACTGACCACCTGTCCAACAGTCAAAAGTCCCCAGTTTAGCCCTGATCATGTGACAGGCCAATGTGCATGTAGCTGGGTAAAGATCTGAGGCCATCCCTGTTCCAGGTGCCCATCCCAGGTCTCTGGGGCCCACACCTCGTCTGCCTCCCTCAAGGCCTAAGAGCCTTGCACCCACCTCCATGGCCTTCTTGTAGAGTGACAGCTTGCTCTTCTGGACACGGTCCATGACGGCCTCATACTGCAGGGGACATGAGGCTCTTAGAGGGGAGCTTTGGCCTGTAGACACTCCCTTAGGCCAAGAGGTTGGGGTTTCCCTGGGATAAGGTATAGCATCCCCCTGGCTCTGAAGCGGGGTAGCGACAAGATGCCTTCCCTTCTCACACCTTGCTCTTTCCCAGTTACTCTCAGAACAGAAAGCTAGAGAAGCCCAGGGCATGTGTATGCCCATTGTGTCCTCTCATTGGCTGCAGCCTTCAGCCAGGACTTGGTCTGTAGACAGAGAATATCCAATGTAAGTGTGTACACACACACAGAGTCCTCATTCATGTCTCCGTAGCCACTCGCAGCTGTCACACACTGTGTACATACTGTGTACACACTTAGACACACATGCACACCAAGTTTCACATGACATAACACTTGTGGAAGCACACACTAACCACCCCCCATGCACCCACTGCTCCCACTGGAACACACAGGCCTTAACACGCACAGTCCTAGAGTACCCATAGACGCCATGCACAAGTATACACAAGCACACTGCCACGTTCCCTGTGTACAGCCACCGACCTGTTCCCACAGGCTCTCTCCCAGGCTCTTTGTTTAGATGGAGAGGATGACACTCAGCCTAGACAGAAACTGGGTATAAGCTATGAGAGCAACTGAAAATGAGGTGACCCTCATGTTGGGGCTGGAGCTAGTTTGTGCCTGGGGTCACAGTAAGGCTCGCGTGCCAGGGGAGAGACCCCAGGCAAGCCACCAGGTCAGTCACAAACAGACACTTACATGCTCATAGGTGTGCACATGTGTGCCCACATTCTCCCTCACACACATGCACACACATAGACATGCTCAGGCAGGCTTCCCCATATACTACATCACAGCTCTCCACTTGTGAGGGTGGTGGCCAGGCTTGGGAAGGTGTTGCTCTGTCCGAAGCAGTTTTTGCAGATGTACAGCCCCACTGGCCGCAGGAGAGCTTAAAATAGCCAGCCTGGGGCCTCACTGTCTGAGCAGGTGGTTGCACACTCCACAGACAAGTCGCTGCTTACGGAGGTCATCTGCCGCAGCACCTCAAGGCTGGGCAGGCTTCTGGAGCCAGCTTTGGGGACCCACCGTCTTCTCAGGAAGCCAGATTTAGAGTCTCGAAAGCCTGACACCCTGGTTGGTCAGATGGGCAAACAGAATGCAGCCACTCTGAATTTCTGTGGTCAGAACCACTAATTGGAGCCAGGGCCTTGTCTCTCAAGACTGATAGGAGCCTGGTTCTGGGCTAGGTCTTCAAAGCTTAGGAAGTAGACATAAGTGTCCCATCTTTTAACTGAGGCACAGTGAAACAAGGACATGCAATGGTCCCAGCCTTGCCCCAGCAATGAGCTGGCATCTCCTTCCCCTTCACAGCCCAGTTGCATGGACTTTTTCATTTTGAATTCTTTGGATGTTTTACAAGTATCCTTCCTCTCCAAGTAAGAAGTGTTTCTGTCTGCTAGCCTCTTGCTCCTTGTCCAGGACATCGCCCTCATCTCTAAAACCCTAGAGGTTAAGTATGTGTTCACATCTGACCCCGACCCCCCACCCCACCGCCACACGGGGCCAAATACTCAGCCAGTCAGTCTCAGGCTTGGGATGGGGCTCTATGACAGAGGTCACAAAGCCTCCTCCCACCCTACCACTGCAGCTTCCCTGACACACACCCTTTAATCTCTGCTAGCACAGCTCCCATGATGGGAGCCCTACTTCCTTTCCATACAGTCCCTTTAAAGACAGTTATGTCTTATGCATGGGTGAGACGTATCTTTGGATGGTAAGGTAAGCATGATATACTCCTTGCAGGCTCTCTTTGCCTACTCAGCCTTGGGCAGAGTGGTCAGTGACTGACTCCCGATCTGCCTTTCTCCAGCACAAACAGCCTGGATCCTTGGACTCAGGACCAGTTTTTGGTAACTCCCCAGTTTAGTTTGCTTTCTTTGGATAACCCCAAGCTGTCACTGCCCCTCTACAGTCTGCTGTGGTAGGGTGGTTCACAAGGCCTGTATCTTCCCCTCTTCTTGGCATAAAGCAGCTTTGGGGAAAGACCCCCAGGGGGGCTTCCAGGCCTGTGAGCTGAGCCCTTCCCTTCCTTCAAATTACCATCACCCTCAAGCCTGGGAGGCTGCCCCCAAGCCTCAATGGGCTCCCCAGGAGGGACCATCTGCCACCACCTCCACAATGAAGGGGGCCGCTTCCCACTTGGGGTCTTAATGATGGGGAAGCACCCCAGCACCCGCCTCACCTTTTTTCTCTGCTCCTTCTGCCTTTCTCGGAATTCCTCGAGGCTGCGGAGCTCCTCACGCAGGGCCAGGGCCAGTTGTATGTGGGAGCTACCAACATCCTCGATTTCTGAGGGCAGAGTATGGATGTTGGCCTCGTACATCAGACCCAATGGGCCTTTCACTCACACATTCACTCCACCTAGGCCAGCCTCAGTTCCAAATTCTCCACCAGTGCCAAAGGCCTGTATGCAGCCTGAAATTCCCGCTTGGCAGGAATCTGTCCACCTCTGTCTGTTCCCAGAGGGTCCTGTCACCCTACAGCCTGGGGAAGGGGACAGTTGGGACTTACGCTGCTTCAGAGAGTCGAAGGAGGCCCTCAGGGAGCTGCAAAACAGAGAGGTCAGGGTCAGCAAGAGGACAGCACAGTGGAACTTGAAGTCTCACCTTGCCCCGGGACTTTTATTTTGGCAGGAAGGTCCTGGGTCACTCACATACACTGACCTAGACTCAAGGGAGCTGGGATTTCTAAAAGGCAAAGCTTTGTTTGGAAATCTTAAAGCAATCAAACCTCCCCACTGTGGTAGAATGATCCTGGCTTCTGCATGTCCTCAGGGCCCCTTACCTCCGTCCTAGGAGCCCCTCCCCTGGTTGAGGTTAGGAGAAGGCTGGGTTCAGTCCAGGGTTTAGGCAGTTGGCCTGGAGGATATTTTTGTGGAAACTGAATGTGGGGGGGTGGTAAGCAAGCATGGAAGGGTTGCAGGAGGGGAAAAATGTGGGAGTCTTAGGACAGGGAGAACAGGATGTATAGGCAAAGACAGTAAGAGGCTATCCCTGGCCCCTGGCCGGGGTGGCTGGGTGGACAGTGGTGACTCCTTTGAGGGGGACTCAGGAGGGACTCAAGATGGGGAGTTTACTGTCTGGTGTGTTGAGCTTGGTGCCTGAGGCAGCAAGGCGGCCTGCCATTCTGGAGCAGAGACCAGCACTGTGTGCTCCAGGGTGAGCCTCAAGGAGAGCAGGAAGGAAGAGGCTGGCATTTGGCATGGAGATGGGGGGAAGGGCCCCCTTGGCAGGGTTGCCAGATGGAGCAAATAAAAATACAGGTCACCACTTAAATTTAAGTTTTAGATTAAACAACTAATACTTCTTCAGTATAAGCGTGCCCCATTACTATTTGAACATACATCAAAAAAGCATTTGTTGGTTATCCAAAATCCACATTTAACTGGGCATTCTGTATTTCATCTGGCAGCCTGCCAAGGGGTCTCTTCCCTAGAGCCGTGGACCAAGTTGAGTCCTGAGCAAAGGTGTTGGAGCCCATCTAGGACCCAGTCTTGTCTGCTGATAGGTAATGCGATACCAGGAGGCAGAGTGTCTTTTGGGTCAGTAACAGGACCTGTGGGAAGAGTTCCTTTCCCCAGCTCATCAGCTCTCAGGGACAGAGGCCTCTCAGAGGGTGAGCCCCAGGTCCTGTGCAGGACAGAGGTGATTTGGAATCCCTGCATGGGAGACCCACAGGACCTGGGCAGGGGCTCCTGTCTAGACTCCTACATGCAGACCCTGAGCCAGACAGCCTGGGTTCAGTCCAGGCTCCGTCACTCACTATCTGTGTGACCTTGGGCAAGTTACTTACTGTGTCTCAGTTCCCATTTTGTAAAAATGGGTACAATAATAGCACAAACAGGATGGCTGTGAGGATTAAATGAATTATCCGCGTAAAGCACCTCTGTCAGGACCTGGTGGTTGTTGTACAACTCTTTTCTGAGCCCATATCTGCACATCTCACTAGTCCTGGGGGTCCTCTGGACCCCAGAACCTGACTTGAACTGTACTTCCTTCCAGTGTCACACCTAAGAGCTTGCCCATTCTCAGGGGTAAAATTAACTGCCTGTGTTTGCAGCCAAGGAGGCAAAATCCACTGTGGCTCTCCACTCCCTAGGATGCCTGAGGAGCCGCAGAGTCGAGGCCGATAGGGAAACCAGAGCACCGACAGGCTTGCTATAGTCACACAGAGGCAGCTGTGATGCGTTCTGTCGCTGGAAGTACCCCACTGCCAGTTTGCTCTGGGCCATGCAGTCTCTCTGCAGTTTTCCACGCCCCTCACAGCCAGTCTGCAGAGCAGAGCGCCCGCCCCCTGGTGGCCATAGGGCTGCATAGCGTCTGCTAGGGACAACCCTAGGCTCCAGCCCTCTTGCCTGCATCTCCTAGCAATCCATGCAAGGCAGGCTTCCAGAGAACTTTTTCCTCCCATTGGACAATTAGGGAAACTGAAGCCAAGCTGGAGTAACAACCTGGCAGACCCACAGGGATCCAGGCCTAGCGGAGAACTGTGCAGGTTTAGTTAGTTCCAGACTCCCTTCCCTAAACTAAGTGGATTTCCAACTGTGGTCAGCAACCAGCAGCATCAGTGTCATTTGGGAGTTTGTTGAAAATGCAGACTCTCAAGCTCACATTGGTCCTGAAGCAGAAACTAACTGGTGCCCAGCAAACTGTATTAGCCTCTGTGCTGCTGATGTCCATTCAGATGTGAAGACTGTTGGCCTTAATTATTCCATCCTCACAGCTCTGCTCTTTTACAGGTGAGAAATATCAGGGTCAGAGAATTGAAGATGCTGACCCAGGCCACACCACTAGGGAGAGATTGTGCTGGGTGAGGCTGGTCAAAGCTGCCCTCTGCTTCTGGCCAGAGGAAGGAGAAGAGTGACTGCAGCGCTGTCCTGGTTGGGGAGTGGCGGGACTCTTCTCTTAACAGAATTAACCCCTTGCCAGCAGTTACACCTCCAGTTCGTCTCCCTCTGCACACACTCGTTTCCTGCCGCTATCTCCCCATTCATGGTCAGAGCTCTCTAGGCTCAGCCTGGCCTCTTCTCTCCACCCCACCTCTTACTTAGACTACCCGTGGACTCCCAACTCCTCTAAGACCACATCCTTGGGATCTGCACATCCACTGTCTCATCCTCACCTCCTTTTGGATCTCACATTTCGCAGACACCTTAAACTCAAAGTGTCAAAACTGGACTCAATGCCCCACAAACCTGGCTCCTCCTGCAGAGCTCCCCTGTCAGCAGAGGCACCACTATCTGCCACAGCAGCACCACACCAGAATGCAAGGGCTGACCTTGACTCTACCTTCTCCCTCCTCCTATACTACCTTCTTTTTTACTTCCTGAATCTCCTATCCGTCCACCTCTCACTAGTCCCCACCCCAACACACCCACCCTTCCACCTCCCCTCCTGTTAGCCCTCTTCTCTGTGCCACCCCTTGCACCTGGCCATCTTCTAGTGTCTTCTCTATGCTATGTTCCTTCTTGCCTCAGGGCCTTTGCATGTGCTAATTTCCTATATGCAGCATCTTTGTCTAGCTGCTTCTTCTACCCCTTCTGAACACTTCTCCCTGTTGTCACTTGGGCTGATTCATCGAGTGTCCGTCACCTCATTGAACTGTGAGCCCACTAAACAGGGACAGTGCCTGGTGCCTTGGTCTTCTTCCTGTTGTTTCCAGGCTTATAGCTCAGAGCAACAAACTCAGCACTCCAAACCTACCTATGTCCCTCTCTTCATTGCCCTCCCTCCCAGGCTTGAAGGAGCATCTGGTCCTTCTGTCCACCCCTACTGGATGCTTAAAACCCTTTCCTGAGTCCACAGCACTGCCAGGTGGACATTCAATTTCTGCACCCATCCTGGGACAGTCCTGATGGCGACAAAGTCCATGCTCACCTTGGGCTCTCATTTGCCCCGCAAGCTTACTGGGCCTTGGGGCTGCACAGATGAAGGTGCTGGCTGTGCCTGGGACAGCCAGGGAATGCAGGTTCTAACTACTCCAGGTCGGCCACCTGCTCACCTCTGGGCTGCAGACCTTCCTGCCCCAGCCCTATTCTAAGTACTGATACCGTCAGGCCATCACAGTTCCACTCACACAACAGGACACAGGATGCCACTTCTTTCTCTTGAAGTGGCCTTAAAAATCTCCCCAGATTTTTAAGGAGGTAGCCTCAGCTGATGAGAAGAGGACCTCAACTTTTCCTGGACCAGAGGCAATCCCAAGGGAGTGGACTTAAATTCTGATATCGTGGAGGACTTGGGGACCATTTGAAGCCCTTCTCTGCCCCATGAGACCCAGTAAAGATGGTTTCTTTTAGCCTTTCTATCACTCCCAGGTTCCCCTCCTTGCCATTCAGAAAAACTGTACCAAGATCTCCTTGTACTCTCTTCAGTTGTAGCTCCATTGAATGTCAAGGACAGGGACCCCAGGCAGACCTCTACCCTCTGCTATCAGTTGCTGATGTCCTTGTGTATATCTTGTCTCATTGTCCAGTTAGACTTGGCTTTCAAGACTCTCAGCCTGAAATTCTATGCTCATA
Source organism: Carollia perspicillata (assembly GCA_004027735.1). Taxonomy (NCBI): domain Eukaryota; kingdom Metazoa; phylum Chordata; class Mammalia; order Chiroptera; family Phyllostomidae; genus Carollia; species Carollia perspicillata. The sequence continues at coordinate 3,686 of PVKM010012345.1, read as the reverse complement.
TGTAGCCTACATTTCCAGTGTAAATATGTTCTTTTGTACCCACCCCAACATGTGGCATACATCATCTCAGGTCCCTGCTTTGGCCTCCCTACCTCCTGCCCACCTGCTTGCCAGGAGCCTGCTGCCTCCCAGCTGACAGGAGTGGCTCCTCTCAATTCCCTGTGCTGGAGGCTGGGCCTGCTGGTGTCAGAGGACTCCTGGTAACAGGGCTGTCTCCTTGCAATATCCTCAGTGACATATTCCCTCTCTGAGCTCAGAGGAAGAGAAACTATTACCTCCGCTGCGCCCCCCAAACTCTCTTCCAATAGGAAAACCTCAGCGTTTTAGGATATGGCAGGTGGGGGTAAGATTGGGTCATGAGGGTATAATTACAAATTTAGTTCTTGTTTGAGGTAACCACAGAAGGGGCTTACAGGAAATTGGGCCCTGCCCTGCCCACTCCCTTCCTCTTCATTTCTCAAACCCCTGCCCTATGCAGCTTCTATGAGCACATGCCCAGCCCCCCAGGATCAGCAAGAGGGGGAGGAGGTGACAGCTTTTGGGGGAGGTGATATTTCAGCCAGAGCTTGAAGCACAGGTAGGACTTTGAAGGGGAGAAATGGGGGGCAAAAGTCAGATCAAAGGCCTGGGGTTTGGAAGGGAGAGTTGAGGTGAGCTTTCCGCAGGGCTGGGTATGTAGTCTAAGCAATAGTGATACACCTCTGTGCCTTCCTAATGCTATCTTTAAAGTTCGTGGAGAAGGCCTGTGGGGATATCTTGAGTGTGGAGACCTGGTCTTATTTGTACATTCTCTGTTGCCACTGATCAGTGGATGTTTGCTGAGTTAATGTGTGAAGGAGGTGAATGAGAAAAATCACTTGAAGATGGGAATGATGTCTGTGGCCTTGAATGTATGTGGCTGAGCCTCCAGCCCCCAGTGAAGTTTCTGGCTAGTGTGAAGTCATGGCTGATGCAGAAATGCTTTGTCATCAGGCAGCAGAGGCGAGGGAGGCCAATGAGCTCTGCCCTTTTGGTTCTCACTGGGTTATTTCTGGGGTTACTTAGCCCCCAGGTTTTACCTTTCTCATATGCCCGCACCCAGCCTGTGCACCTCCAGCCCTCTGCCTGCTCTCCAAAGGGCTGAGGATGAGCTTTCTGTGGGACCTGGGGATCTTGGCCACGAGGAGGTTGGGGGCTCCCCGCGCCAGGAGACGGGCCCTGCAGGAGAAAGTGCCAGCCCCCACGCTAAATAGTCAGGCCAGCGTTCCCAGAGGGGCCAATCCTAAACATCTTAACAAGTGTCTACAACATAGAAGTGACCCAGGCTGTCATTCATTATTCCCACAAAGAGCCCTCCAAGTTGGCATGGGAATGGAATGATCTGGTCTAAGACAAAATTGACAGTGAGGCAAAGCTGGAGTATATGAAAGAGCTTCCTAAAGGAGATAGGCATAAGAGGGCGCTAAATGTAGGGAGGAGGAAATCACCCGCAATGTGCTAGACATTGGCTTCAGGATGGTGGGGCCCTTTAAATCCCCCTGACTCAGCGTAGGGTGTGGCATACAGTAGGTGCTCCATACGTGCTTGCTGAATAACTGGATGGGTGATAGGCGATTGGCCCACAGTTACAGAAAGGAGTAACTGAATGGTCTCACTAACCCTAGTACATGCTTCGTGGGTTACATACAGCAACACTTATTAAGAACTTATTGTGTGCCAAGAGCTGCATGTAACGTGGTTCTAAAGGAGACAGCCAGTGAGCTGAGATGGTTCCACTCCTGCCTCGGTCACTCCGTGGCTCTGAATGTACCCTGCACTTTCCCATCTTCAGCTTTTGTCTGTGCCAGTCCTCTGGCAGAAAGGTGCCTTCCCTCTGTTTCTGGCTCTCCCAGGAGATGAGCTCACCTCTCCACCCCACTCCGCCCTGCTCTTTGCTTGCCCCAGGTGGATGGGGAGCTTGAGGCAGTGCTGGTTCACTCACAGGACTCCCAGCCTGCTCTGGAATCTCCATGCTGGGCTGTAGAGGTCCCTGCAGGCTTTGTTTCTGCCTTTGCTGCTTCAGGTTAGGCGTACACAGCCCAGGCTCTGGCTCCTCTCAGTGGACAGCAAGACAAACCCAGACTCTGCTCCCCACCCCAGCCTGGGGCTCCAGTGTTGGATGAAGGCCGTCAATCCAGGGGCTCACAGTCTCCAGCCTTCTGGGCCAGAGGGTCTGGGACCCAAAGGCAATAGTTGAGGCTGCCTAGTCAGGTTTCTCAGCTCTGAGTTAAAGTGGGTGACCCCAGTAAGTTTATATATACATAGGCCTCCATGTTAAACATCCTCATGAGTTGGTGCCTGTTCAACATTGTGACTACTAAGAGCAAATCTTGAGGGTGACTTAGAGAAACCCAAGACTCAGAGAGGGGACATGACCATCGCAGGTCACACAGTAAATACAGCAAGGCAGACCTTGCCCCACTCAGCCTCCTGTAACCACGCAGGGGATCAGGGCTGCTCAGAATGTTGCCCTGGCCACTGCCTAGTTTTAAAAACAGAACAAGATATTGTGTACCTCCCCACCCTTCCCACTGCCCCTGTGGCTCCACTCTGAGTTTATGCTGTTCCGTAGTGGCTTCTCCTTCCCTATTTTTAGTCCTCTGTGACTCATAGCCCCTTAGCCTAGGCTTCCATCATGACCCTGCCCGGAGCACCCTCTCCAACTTCCTGCAGGAGGTCATCTCTTTCTGGTAAAGGTTTTCTCTTACAGCTGGTCTAGGACAGCAGGAGGCAGGCAGGGGCGCCTCCGTGATCATGCTCCTGCAACTGGGGCAGACAAAGAAGAGCCCCAACAGGTTCCATTCATTCTTCATCCTGTCCTGAGCCCTCTTCTGCACTGAGCCTGTGCCCAGCTTTGGCCCTGCTCCTGGAAGACCCTCAGCCCATGTTCCTGTTGATCTGCACAATAGTCCATTGGAATGGGTAGATGAGAACCAAATTCAGACAGGTTAAGTGACTTACCCATAGTCACATAGCTCACAAAGGCTGTGTGGGGACTAGACCTCTTGAATTCTTACTCTGCATTCTTGTTTTTTGGTCCAATGCATGGGTTGGGCATTCATCTACCCTAGCTCATACCACTTTAAAGCCTTTCTTTACCTCTTCCCATGTTTTCTCAGGCTCCAGGTTGGAAGCAGGAACCAGTCAGGGTCCCCTGGGTTTTTAGAAGATCTAGAGAGTGTTCAGGGCACTGAAATGAGGGGACTTGTTTCCAGGTTTTGGAGTTGATATGTTTTAGGGCCATGTTTTGGCTCCTTGGGAAGAGCCAGAGAATCAACAGGCTTGACCTCCAGGATAGCAGGGGAAGAGTCAAGGGTTACTATGGCAGCTGCAGGCTGGGGTCAGGTCTTGGGGCTCCTGGGTAGGAGGAGAAGGACTCTTCAGAGCCCTTTTAGAACCTGGACTCCAGCACCTCGGTCTGCCTCTCAAACTGGCTCAGTCTTCACCCAGGAGGAGAGTCCACACCTTCCCAAGGCAGCCGCTCCACTTCACTGTTAGAAAGTTCTCCTTCAAACTGGAAAGCATTATACTAAGTGAAATAAGCCAGGCGGTAAAAGACAAATACCATATGATCTCACCTTTAACAGGAACCTAAGCAACTAAACAAACAAGCAAGGAAAATATAGCCAAAGACATTGAAATAGAAAATGAGATGACAGTAACCAGAG
>PVKM010012344.1:0-31833 GCA_004027735.1 Carollia perspicillata | reverse complement strand
GCTATAAACTTCTGAGTGCTCTTGATGGCTCCTGGTGCCACAGTGATTAGAAAACGCAGACGCAGGGTCCTTCACTCAGGGTCTACTGGGGGACAAACACGTGGAGGCAGCATCACGTGGAGTTAGGAGCACGGCCTATGGAAGCAGCTGACCCAGCTTGTTAGTTGTGCAAGCTTGAGCAGTGAGAGCTGACCCAGCTCAGTCTCCTCAAATATGAAGTCGTGGCACGAATGCCTGCGTCACAGACAGGACTGTCATACAGAATAAACGAGGCAGTGGTTTAGCCTGGTGCGACGTGTGCCCAGTAGTTGTTGGGGGCGTTTCCCCCTCTTTGTGGCCGATGGGATTCTAATACATTTGGTCAGCTGTAAGCACTAGGGAGCCTGTGCACTGAGGCCCGGCTTCCCAAAGAACAGCACGTGTTCAAAGAGCATCCCAGGTTCTAAGCACAGAAACCACACTGGGGCCCAGAAACAGGCACAGTGACAGGGGGCGGTGTTCATGGAGAAAACAGCTGGTTATGTTGATTTTTTTCTTTCAAGAAAGATGCCCCTTATTCCAACTGCTGACCAAAGAACTGTAGGCTGGCAGCTTGAGGCTCTGTCTGGTGCCTTCTGCCCTGCAAAGTGCCAGGCTGCCTTGTGCCAAGAAAATGTGTCTCAGCAAATGTACAGCCTCAGGCAGAGACTTCTCAGGCTCAGCTGAGTGAGTGACAGTGGCAGGGAGGGGAAAGGGGGGACCACTGGCGGGGTCTGTGAGACCGTCGGGTGCCTCGAGCCAGAAATGGACCACCTTTGACTTTCGTAACAAAACCCATCAGTCAATCATTTGGGGGCATCTAGTTCTTTGGCCAGAGGTGGGGAGGCACGTGACAGCAAGGGAAATACAAAGAAATAGAGATGGACACGGAACCTGAGATGGGGGTGGGGGGGTGGCGAGAGGGACGGCGGCAGCTGGGAACTTGTCCTAGCTGCGGCGGCGCCCTGAGAGTGCGCATTGTTTACTTGGGTCTTAGTTGTACAAACGTCTCCCTGAAATATCGTAAAGCAGTTTTTAAGAGGCTCAGCAGACAAATGGTCTGCTCTCTCAAAAATAACCCGACCATGCTTTCTTAAACTCGGCATTTCAGAAATTTGACTCAGATTTTTATAAGTTCTTATTTAAGGAAATGGATGACTTCACTAGGATGTAAGTTTTGTTTTCTCTCTTCAAAAACTGCACACAAAATCAAAACAAGAAAAAAAAGTAACGACTTCGTGTTGAAATGTGTGGGGTGCTTAACGCAACTGAAAACATCTTTTCCTGTAACGCGCGGAGAATCCTTTGTGTCCGCATCTCAGCAGCCTGTCAGAAACATCAGCGATTAGCCACAGTGGCTGACCTCAGTCTCGGTACAACAGCTGGGGAAAGGATATGGCAAGGACCACAGTTAGGACATTGCGCAGTCAATCAATCCAAGAAGGATCAGATTATTTGCTTCTAAATAAGGTCGTCTGGTCCATTTTGGAGACCACACAGGCCCTTCTTTCTGGGATGAATGCCGAGTGTCAGGGATGAGGGGAAATGAATCGTAGGAGAGCCAGCGAGACCAGTGCTTGGGCCCTTTTGTGTCTCTGGATTGAGAGTGGCCATCTGTCCCCAGAGAAGAACTGAAGTGGCAGCTGGGCACGTTGTGCCATCAGAGACAAAGGTCTCTCCTCCGAGGACCAGAGCGCAGCAAGTGTGGAGGTCGCCGGGAGTTTTAGGAGTCAGCCAGGTCAGCCGGGGACACCTGAGGCTTCAGTGAACTAATACACGCAGCCAGGATTATCCAGCTTTAATTAGGGCCTTGGCGGGAAAGATGGCAGGGCCCCACCCTGGTCTCTTGTTTCAGCAGTCATGGGAATGAGTCTGCAGTGCAGCCATATCTCTTTGTCATCTTCCTCCTCTTTCGAGACTGGAAACCACAAGCAAAGGCTATAGCAGCCCCTAATGAGGCAGTTTCTAGGAGGAGCAAGGAAGGTTTGAGTGGCAGTAGAAAGAGGCTCTCACATGACCTGGGATCAAACAGGCCGGGCTCCGTTGCATTGATAACAAAACTACCCCTTTGATTACCATTCAGTGATTTGGGCGTATGTCACTTGGTATTTGTAGCTTTTTCACTTGCCAACAGGAAAAGAGCCAGATCTAGGATACCACATCAAGACCAGAAGGGAAATCACCCTGCCCCTCTCTCCATATGTATATTTTTTTGACACTGAAATAAGTAGAAAGCATACATTCAGTACACCCGCATCCAGCCATGAAAAGTATTTGTGACCCACCAAGAGGGACTATAAAAGGGAAAACCAGGTTTCCCCCACTGTCCTGGGTTGAGTGAATGCCTGTAGCCTTTTCCTGAGTGTCTCTGGGCAGGCAAAAATGTTTTATGACTTCAGGGAAATAACGCGCCTCCCAGCCTCAACACCCAACCCCACAACCCTAGACGTGCGTGTGGGATGTGCCGGGAGGGACCAAGGGAAGAAACATGGCCATTTTGACTGTTTTTAAAATTAGAAGTCATTTTGGTGGAAGACAAGGGAAATAAGAGACTGCAATAAAGCTGGTATGTTTACTTTGGGGGCAACAAAACTTTCATGAGTGCCAAGCTGGTGTCGGCCGCCTGCTAGTCACTGGAGATGCAGTTAATGCAAGAACTGTGGGGAGGGCCCCACTTTAAAAGTGTGTAGAAAGTCCCGTAGGAAGAGGGGCGGAGTGCTTGTGTAGTGGGCCGTTCATGGCCACGATGACATTTGCTGGGACTGGAGTGCCAGGGATGTCCATGAAGGGACAGTCAGGAGAGGAGTCTGTTCCCCAGGACACACCTGTTGGGCCCTGGTTTCCTACTGTGCAAGCTGGGAACGACACCCAGTCCTCCTCCCTCAGAGAGGGAAGGTGTGCCCTGTGACGTGCTCCACAGACATAACGTGCTGTGTAATTTCCGTCTTATTCTAGTCCCGAACCTGGCTGTGCCCCTGGGGCAGGGTCCCCCTGCTTCCAGTGCCTCCCTCTTGTGATACCAGAAATGTGATCGCCTGGTCAAAAGGAAGCCCCGAAGGGCATGGCCCCTGGATTTTTATATCAGAGACTCACAAGAGTAAATTGATGAGATAATAATAGCTAGTGGTGATGATTAGCTCTGCGGAGGTTCTTTGATCTCAGGGGATTTTATAGCCAAGGGCATTCATTCATTCAGAAAAATTTAGTAAGTGTCTACTTTGTGCCAGGCTCAAGTGTGTGACCCTGGACTCTTAAATACGACACATACCGTCTGACCTCATAAAGCTAGCAGTGCAGTGGGGGTCATAGGTCATCATGTGTGAGTCCTACTGCTAGGTTATAGTTATAAATGCTCGATGTGGCAGGATGAACGGTGTGGGAGGGGAGGCTGGACCACACAGGCCCCTGTAGGACGTGGTATGGATTTTTGCCTTTAGCTTGAGAATCTATGGAGGTTTTCAGTGGCGTGATGGGAAGTGGGGGTGGGGTGGGCATGAATAGAGGCGCGATCACATTTTTGAAAAGACATTGATTCCTTCGTTTTGGAAGGAGCATTGGCCATGTTCACACTTCCATCTTCTCTAACCGTTCCCAGAACTGAAGCCCTTGAGATGAGTGGCAGGGCTTCCAGTGCTAGGAGCTCACCGGAACCCCCCGGAGGATGCCTTCAAAGGCCAGAGCCCAGGAGTTTGAATGAAATTGGTCTGAGGCAGATGGGGCTTGAGCATGGGGGTGTGTGTTTGTTTCTTCCTTTGTTTGCTTTTCCCCTTAGGTGATTCTAAGGGTCTCAAGGCTGAGACCCACAGGTTCAATGCAAAGCACAAAACAGGGGCTCTCAAAGTACGGCAGCTTCAGTGTCACCTTGAACTTCTCAGGCACCCAGATTCCTGGGCCTCATCTCACACCGACTGAGCCAGAGACCCTTGGGGCTGGGGCCCATCAGTCCATGTTTCAACAAGCCTCCTGGGGATCCTAAGGCTGGCCCGAGGGTGAGAAGACTAGCGATGGAGGGTTGCAGGCACGAGACCCTGAGTCTGGATCTGGTTCCAGGCCCAGGAGCAGAGTAGCCCTGGGATGGGGAGTCGGGGGCCCGGGTGCAAATCACTGAGCTTCTTTGTCCCCTCAGTTTCTTCACCTATAAAAAGAGCAGGTGGGGTGAGGCGAGTGCAAAGTTTACCTATGATGTTAAGAACCTATCACGTGTGCACACTAAATCTACCAAGTTTTTATAATGTACTTTTAACATTTTATACTTTTATATAATGGAACCAAATCATAATCATCGTAGAAGCTCGAAAAAATACAGAACAGAAAGAGAAAAATAAATGTCAGTAAAAATTTCTCCACGCACAGATAACTGTTGCCCATCCCCAACAGCTGGGTGTGTTAGAGATATTTTGGTCTGTTCTGACATTTCCTGCATGTGTCTATGTACAAAATTGAGAGTTGCACCATAGGTGCCTCAGAAACCTGCTTCTCACCTAACATGATATCAGGGACATGTCCCTTCCTCATTAAAAGTCATTCTCATCGTTTTTGTTAGTGTCTACCTAATATTCCATTGCATGTTTACACCAGAACTTATCAAACATGTTCCCTATCTTGGATGTTTAAGTCTTTGCTCATTTCTTCTTATCGTTACGATGAATATCTATTATCTATCTAGCCATCTAATTTTGTCCGAGGATGTTCTTAAGAAAATCCCACAAATAAAATCAGGGGGCCAACACACATAAGGCATTTGATACACTTCCCACCGCCTTTCCCAGACAGGATCCCCTTCATACAAACACCCGCAGTGGGTCTGAGAGCGGTCCCCGTGACCCCCTCGCCGGCACTGGCCCTGGTGGCTCTCATTCCCTGTGCTGCCATGAGGCAGCCCGTGCCTGCGGCTGCAGGGTGGCGTTGGTAGCCGGGGTAGGCTTGGGGTAGGCTCCCTAAAACACAGAACTGGAATTGACCTCAATGGCAGATTGATGGTCGATCCCCTTTTCTGGAAATGGGCACTAATAAGGCAGAATGTCAGGACCCCCAGCTGTGGGCCTAACTGAGCCAGGTAGATGGTTAGAGCCATCTACCTGAGCCAAATCGGTGGTTAGATGGACTTCTGAGGTTCCCTCTTGGCTCTGGCACGAGGTTACTGGTGTCAGCCCAGGGGAAAGCTATTCTTCTTGCTCCCACTGCCTCTTTTTCCTGGGCACTTGACGTGTATGTGGCCCCCCCTCTGGCTTTGCTGCCTCGTGTCCTCCTCCCCACTGACCCATCCTCACTGGCTGGTCTTCAGCTGACCACCTTGCCCTGCCTTCATGTTACCTGATTTCCTTCTCGGACTCAGGATCTGAATCAGTGAAAGAAGAACAGTGAGAAGCCAAAGAAAATAGAATCCCAAACCTTATTTATAAATAAGACAAAGGGAAGTGGTGAGGTTATTTCACCATTTATTTATAGCCCCACTCTCTTCCAAAAGTATCCTAAGTAGGGCCTGCTTTGGAGGAGGTGCCAGGGAGAACAAAAGTCTCCTCCTTAAAAACCAGACCAGGGAACACCAGCCTTGTGGACTGTTAACAGGTGGCAAAGGGCAAGAGAATAATTCTGGCATCCAACCCTTGGATGTTTTTTAACACAAACATTATTTGGATGACAGGCCGTTTAGAGGGTGGTTAAAAGCATAGATGGCGTGCACACCCCAAAGAACTGAAAACAGGTGTTCGGACAAAAACTTATTCAAATGTGTTCTCAGCAGCACTACTTGCAATAGGCAAAAGGTGAAAACAACCCAAATGTATGTCAACTGATGAATGAGTGAGCAAAATGTGTTCTATCCGTGCAGTGGATTGTCACGCAGCAGTAAAAATGCGTGAAGCACTGATACCTGTTACAGCATGGGTGAGCCTTGAAAACATGCAAAGGGAAAGAAGCCAGACGGATACAAACAGTCATGTGTGGTATGGCTGCATTTATTAAGACATATTCAGATTAGGCACATCCAGAGGCAGAATGCAGACCGGTGGTTGGCAGGGGCTGGAGGGAGACGGGAAGGAATGGTGAGGGACCCTTTAATGGGTATCAGGTTTTATTGGTGGAAATGTTTTGGAACTAGATACTGGTACTGATAGCAGAACATTGTGAATGTGCCTAGGGCCACTGGTTTGCTGAATTATACACTTTTAAATGGTTAAAAGAGTGAGTGTTATGTTACGTGTATTTTATCACAGTAAAAAAAAAAGAAGAAGAAGAAGAAGAAACTTGTCCTAGCGGGGGACTGGAGGAGCATAAGCCTAGTTGTGCCCGAGCTCTGATCTCAGCTCGACCACACGCTCGCTGTGTCACCTTGGGCAGGTCACTGAAACCCTCAGTTCCCATCTCCTCATCGGAGAGGTGGGGCTAATTCTGGCAGTCCCCGCCTCCCAGGGCTACAGAGCGGAAAGGAGCCAAGAGACGGAGAGCGCCTCATCCAATGGCGGGCACACAGGAAGCGAGCTGTAAATACCGCGTCATCCATCACACCCAGGCATTCTTAGCCCGGGCAATTTTACCTCGGAGGAGAGTTTTTGCAATGTCTGGCGAGAGTTTTGACTGTCACGGTTGGGGGTGCTAAACGGCAAGTAGTGAGCAGAGGCTGGGGATACCACTAAACATCCTATCATGCGCAGCCTCCCACGACAAAGAATTAACTGGCCCCAAACATCCCTAGTTCCAAAATTGAGAATCCCTGATTTAAACAGAGCATGTAGGGAAATGTGCTTCCTCTAATGAGTGTTTAGATTTGAAAAATGGGCCAAATAGAAAAGTTTGTTAGAAAAATGACGGTCAGCGGAAGTACGAACCGCCCACATGCATAAGAACACGGGTGAGTCGCTGTGGGGGAGGTAAAGGGAGCCGAGGCATGTCCATGAAGAGGCTGGTGGAGGAGGAAGAGCTGGGTGTGACGGAGTGAATAAGGAGGGACGTTTTCACCAAGAGACCTTTGTAATCATTTTCCCTTTACGAAGAGGGTGACCCGGGGTCACCTACAATGATGCTCCCTCAGTGCCCACCCTGCTGGTCCCCGTGGAGGGGCATCTTCGGCGATCCATGTATAGTTCCTTCATGAGCCTGAATGTGTCTTGTGTTTGGGGAAATTCTATCATGCAGACATCTGGAAAAGAGATCGCTGTCACTGACAGAAATAAGAAATGACTTGTTATAAGTAAAGGCGTGGACACAAGAGAAAATACTAAACCTCCTTGTATTCGAGCGCCCATATACCAAAAGGAAAAGGAGACCCCTGGGCCCACTTTCCAATTAAAGAGATATTTTATCGGATTCTAAAACCACGAAGCCTCGTCCAGGTCACAGAATCTGTTCTTACACAGAATGATTCGACCTCAGAAGGTCTCTTGATTTGCTATCCGTGAAGGTTCGGGAAGAGACCCTTATTCCTCCTCTCTGTCTTTTTGCCCTTAGGCTAAGGGTTAGAAGCCTCTCCACGTCTGTCGTGCCTTCACTCTGCCGCTGGGAGTAGCGGATGTCCTTCAGGATTGGGCAGTGGGGAGGAGGGCTAAGGAGTCTGGTGGGCCTATTGGCAGGGCAGGCCCCTGAAGGTTCAGGTCCTTGGAAGCTAAAGCATGGTAATGGGAGGTCACAGGGTGGGCCAGAGACCCTACCCCATACACCTGTGCTTACCCTTCTTCGCAACTCTGGCTCCCTAGACGGTACAGGTACTTTCTAGCAGCTTATGCTCATTCAGTGCCTACTACAGCAAGGAATTTCACTGGTCCCTCTTGCAGGGGAAACCTAGGTGAATCACACACAGGGTATGTCCCAGGGAGTTCTCAATATAGCAGGGGAATCAGACCTGTTATAAATCACTCTAATACAAGACAGAAAGTGCTAAGTACAAGAGGGAAAATGTGGGAAAATACTATGGAACTCCAGAGGAGAGAGTTTGCCTCCAGTGGGGTATTGGGAGAAGGTTTTTTGGAGAGGGGGACACTTTAGTTGCGACGTGAATGTTGGCAAAATGTAGACAAGTTGAAATGAACCTGGAATAGGACAGAGCAAGCTACTGAGGTGAGAAGCTGAGTACATCAGAGAAGAGGGGTGGGTTTTTTTTTTTTTGGATTTGCGGAGGGGAATGTAGGGAACTAGATGAGCTGGGTAGGTTGGAGATTTCCAGGATGTGGTTAAGACATGGAGACACACTGACATTTTCTGAGCACATGGAGGGTGAGTGGGCTAAGAAGATTCTCGTGCAGGTGTGTGTGGGTATACTGGAGAGCCATGAAGCTCTCGGTTATTATTGCAAGGCAAGCATGGTATGGAGGGGAAGACTGGGCCAGTCCTTCAGATAAGCATTTGGCAGCACAGGGTGGTGGACATGGCGCTGCTGGCTTACTAAAGCACAGGGACTTGATGCTCAGGAGCTCGGGTGCTGGACACACGTGTCCTGGGTTCTAGTCCTGGCTCTGCTGCCATAACCAGCTACACGTCCTTGAGCAAGTTGCTTCACCCTTTAGTGCCTCAATATCTTTATCTGAAAAATGAGAATAAAAGTCTTGTTCTTTATACACATGAGCTCAAACTAGATCAGTAAGTGCATGCAACACATTCTAAGTATCGTCTGGCACAACACGAGTTATTGCGCCCGAGAGCTCAATGAGAAAATTGGCTGTTATTGTGAAAGGTAACAAGGGGATGAAATGGGAGAATACGCTTCGGAACCCAGCTGGGATGAGAGTGATTGCCAGGAGTAGTGAATTACACAAGGAAATGATTCATCTTTTGTTACTCTCCACAAAGCTGTTCAGAGGGGCTGAAACATGGACCTGTGAATCAGTGATGGATGGAATAAAATTCACAGACCATCCATCCATCCAGGTCATGGTCCAGCCGCTTAGGTTCTTCTTGCTTTGTGGATGCAAAGGCATTCACCGCACCGTCTGGCATTAGCTGCAGCAAAGTTTGCCAAAGATCAGGAGTTCTCCCAGATGTAATGATTGTCTTACTTCTATCAATGGAGAGATCTGGGACCAAAAATCTATGGTCCCAAGAGAGCCCACCAAACAGATGATGCTTTTTGAAGAGCAAGGAAGCCTTTGGGCTTGTGCAGTAACAAAATGAACATCGAAGTTGTTTCATTTCAAGGAAAAGCCACTGTGACTTTTGGTTTTGGCTAAGGAATGTTGTCTGTGTGGGTTGTGGGGGTTTCTGTGGCGAGCAGGGAGAAGAGACTGGGGAGAGGGGAGGCGGGGATCCTGGAGCAGACATCCTACGTGTCGTTTTGAAATTTTGGCTGTAGAGCTCAGGGCTGAAATGCTATCCCCTTTCGTGTCCCACTTGGTGCTCTGTTCTAATTTAAAGCAGGCATATGAGTAAAAATTGAACTTTCAAGTGCTGGGGCAGATTTTAAAGGAGAAGACTCAGGCTTGATCCCTATACGATTAAACAATCATCAGGGTTTAAAGGTTTAATCCGCTGGAGTTCAGCCCAGGATGGGGATTGGAGCCCCAAAATAATTGGATGCAGCCTCAGGCTTTGAACATCAGAGCTAGCTGTGCACGTGAAATCTGCTAGCAAGCAGGAGGGCTCTCTCCTGGGCAATGTGGCCTGGGCAGGGGGACTAGAGCTGCCTGCCCCTGCCTCCGCCATTGACTCCTCAGTGGCTGACTGGCGACAGCATCTGGGGGTTGCTGTGCCTATGAATGTGTGCTATTGTTCCAGGCACACGTCGGCCTTAGGAAATAGCACAAAACAGGCCTGTCCTTATTCAGAGGCAGAGCCCCCTCCATCACTCAAACCGGCCCTTCCAGGTCACATGCCTGAGGCCTCTGCAGACAGGACGGACGCAGCTGCCTCGAATCTGCTGCCGAACGTTAGCCATTAGCCGCGGTTCCCAAAACCTGACAGCCGGAGCTTCCCCGGCTCTGCAGGGGACACTATGTTCTCGGAGGAACTGTGGCTGGAAAATGAGAAAAAGTGTGCTGTGGTTCGGAAGCCCAAGCAGGGCAGGAAACGCCAGGAGCTGCTGGCCGTGGCCTTGGGGGTGAAGGTGGGACTCAAAGGTGGCTTTCTCTGGCCCCCTCTCAAACTCTTTGCCTGTCCACAGATCTCCTCCCTGGTCAGGAGGGCCGCCCTCACGCACAACGACAACCACTTCAACTATGAGAAGACACACAACTTTAAGGTAAGCAAACCTCTGCCTTCTTTCTTCTGTTCTCCAGGAGCAGGTGGGCAAGTGCAGTGTGAGCGGGACTTTGACTATAAAGTAACGAGATGGCAAATTCACTCACTTTCCATGTGTAGTGACTTGCTTTGGATCAGACCACACTGGGGACCTCAGAAAGCCATTTGCTTGACGCTGATGCCTAGAAACACCTATATATATAGTAATGTAGTTCTGGAGAATGGGACCCCCTTTTACTTCAGATTCCCAGGTCCAGGGAAAGAAAAACAGAGCATGTCCAGTCTGGCGTTTGGAGACCTCCTGGTGCCACAGAGCAGTACTTTTCCACGCAGGGTGGCAGTCAGAGTGTTGCTGTCTCCGAGGAAGGGCAACAGTTGCCCGGTTCACATTCTGGGTTTTGTCTTTTGTTTTCAGGGATGCTAACTCCTGTGGTTTATGTGTAGACAGCTGTGGAAGCAAATGATGACAGGCGACACCATCCAGTCGCTTTTGTTTATGCACTGGGAGCAGGGAGCACCCGGCAGCCTTGCCACAGCCTCTCGGGTCACAGCCTTGACCCCACTCAGCAGACCAAACAAAAAGATATGGAAAGTTGGTGGGAGTTTTAGTGGCCCTTCCTATGTGTATTTATAAACTGGAAAGACTGCTATCTTCATTTCAGATGAGCACTGGTAGAAACAGCCTGCAAAAAAAAAAACACGGTCAGAAAATGACGGCTTAATTCCTTTGCCCTAATGGGTTTTCCAAGCATGGCTGGGAGGAGAGGCCGATGCCCAGTTGCCTGGCTTGAGAGGCTTCTCAGTGCAGGAGAGACGGGATGGAGAGAGAGGTCTGACCCCATAAACGGGCTGACAGTGTGGAAGCTGGAGAGCGTGGAGAGCCAGGATGGAAAGGAGAGGCAGGAGCAGGGCACTGTGAATTGCATTTCTTTTTTAAACTCTTCTTTCCATTACAGCCAGTAGCCCAAGGGACTGTTGGAACCAGGGTGGCCCTTTGTCAGAGCTAGCCAGGGAAACCTATTTGGTTCTGTCGCTTTCTGGTCCATCATGAGGACAAATGTGTGTCTATGAAATATACATTCGTGTTCGTTTGGTCCGTTTGGCTTGCTTCTGTTTTCAGAAAGCAAGCAGCTCGGGCATTTGTGTGCTATAATTGAACGGAAGGATGGAATATTTCAGCCCTCCATATTTAGCGTGAGGATGAAGAATTGCGTTACATGGCTCTTGACATTTCTCCCACCACTGAGCGGTGACAGGTCTAATTTGGGGCATAAAGCGCCTTATTATTTTTCTTTCCTGTTTTCTGTCTTCACCCTTATTAATGTTTTTCCCTTAAGCACATATTTTTCTGACGTGGGGCAGAAGCCCTGATCTTTTGCATCTTGTGGATACACTGCCATGAGTGGAAGGATGGGTCTTCTTGAACTTCTAGATTCTTTTTCTTCCTCTCCAAAATTTCAAATTCTTCTGGTTTTAAGATACAATTGGAAGGACAGCCTCTCTCTCTCAAATACATGTATATTTATATATAGTTGATTGATACATTCAAAACTAATTTTA
Organism: Carollia perspicillata; assembly: GCA_004027735.1. Classification (NCBI taxonomy): domain Eukaryota; kingdom Metazoa; phylum Chordata; class Mammalia; order Chiroptera; family Phyllostomidae; genus Carollia; species Carollia perspicillata. The sequence continues at coordinate 20,091 of PVKM010012344.1, read as the reverse complement.
GTGATTCTGCCTTAGATTTATGCTTGGGAAGTGACATTTGAAACAAAAAGGCAGTTGAATCTGCCCTGGCTGGTGTGGCTCAGTGGATTGAGCACCTGCCTGCAAACCAATAGGTCACCACTTTGGTTGCCAGTCAGGACACATGTCTGGGTCACGGGACAGGTCCCCAGTTGGGAAATGCGTGAGAGGCAACCGATCCATGCTTCTTTCACACATTGATGTTTCTCTCCCTCTCTTCCCCTCCCTTCTCCTCGCCCTAAAAAATAAATAAAATCTTTAAAAAAGAGAGCTGTTTAAAAAAAAGATAGTTGAATCTTATTTTCTTTAACAGTCCTGTTGCTAACTTGGTCTATAGTAACCGTTTATCACTGAAAAACACCAACGGCTTTTTCAATGTTTGCTGCAAAAGTCAGTAGCTGCAAGATGCACCCTCTTCTTACTTGCAGCCATGGAGAGAGGGGAAAGCAGGGCGCAGAGCAGTTGCTGGAGGGGACACTCCAGCCAGACGGGAGCCTTTCTCCTCTGCATTTTAAATGGACGTCTTTGAGGCACAGCAGACCCTTGAGTTGCCATCCTTGGCTCTCAATGGTCCTGCTGGTACCACTGTCCTTAAGAATGAGTGGCTGGAGCTGGAGCGGGGAGTTCCCTGTCACTCCTTGACCGTCCCACCCCCCTTTCAGTCTCTCTTCACACACACACCCAATGTCTTTGGAAGAAACTTTGAAAGCATGTTTCTAGTAACATGCCACTGAACGAAACTAAAGAAAGAAAACACTTAACCTAAGGGCCCAGCTGTCTGCTTGGACATAGTGTGAAATAAAGGCAGAAAATACAAGGTTTTTATTTATGTTGACTTCTAATAGGCTTTATTCTAGAACTTTCTTAATTTGTAATTTGGGATATTATTATTCAAGAGTAGTCTGTGCATGGCATAAAGTATTCAATAAAAGATACAGATAATCACACTGTCTTGCATATCAGCAACTAGGCCTCCCTGAGCCCTATCTGTACTCTGGTCCAGAGGCTTCTGACCAGAGGTTCCAATCTGCCAGCCCATCTTAATGCCACACACACAAGATTTTTGGCCCCAGTCAAGACTACCTCCCCCACTAAAAAGCCAACTCCTGGCTCTCGCCAGGTACCTCACAAGAGGGATGGGTAGAAACTCCCAACACGACAGGTGCAGGGCGGAACCACCCTTCGTTCCCTCAGAAAGGCCCCAGGCACAGCTTCTGGGAAGCGTGTCTAGGAAAAGGCAAAATGCTGCTCAGGAGACAAAAACTTTTGAAAGAAAATTCCAGTTTCACCTCATTTTGTGCAACAATTATGTACTTTTCCACACTGTAGGCAGATGCAGTTGTGGCTATTTTAATCCCTGAGTTCCCTGGGGTTACTGGCACAACCTAGGAACGAACAGGAATTGGTTAAGGTCATGATGAGATTAACAGACTCCTCTCTGAAGTGAAAACTGTCTCTTAAAGAGAAAAACCACTCCATTACTTAACTCACACTACATCTGCATCTCTATTTATCCAGCTGACTTCACGAGGCCCTCTCCTGTAAATGGAACGGCTTGCTTTTAGATGGTCTACCCTAGTAACTCCTTGTGACACAGCACTAGAAATCCTCAGGCCAGCAGACCCCAGGGCCCCCAAAATCTGGATAACTGTCCTTCCTCCCCACTAAGCACAGTGATGGGGTAGCTGTGGTCAGCTTCCTGCTCTGGCCACAAATTGACCTCTGGCCAAGAGCTTCATTCTCCCAGTCTCAGTTTCCTCATCTGCAAAATGGGAGTGTGGTGCAGTTTAAAGAATACCTGTATATCACTTATGGGCCCTGGCACCCAGTAAATTTAGCTTCTATCACTATGTTATTATTCATTTGTTTGTGTCTCTCTATTCTCTTGTGTTTTCACATTTAGCTTTTACTGTCTCCGTACGTCTTATTTTCTATCCTCACTTTGACATGCCTTTCTTTTTTCTGTCATCTCTTTCTTCCTCTCTCATGAACCACGTGTAGTCGAGAAGTGAAAGAGAATTCTAGGCAATGCAGACGACAGGAGGGAAAACTTGGAGTCAGGAAAGAGCCTAGAGGGAGCAGGGTGCAGGGAGGCCCCCACGTGGGACGCAGAGGTGCTCACGCCGAATCCCTATGACCAGCCAGGGTGGTCCGCTCCTGGAGGACCCATGACCCTCGGCGTGCTCTCCGCTCTGCCTGCTCCTGTTTTCAGCTTTCCCGGTTCTGCACGTGTGTGTACCTCCCGGGTTCCTTCTACCTAATTCTCTCCCTCCACCAGGCCCTGCAGGGACACCCTTCTCTCTCTGTATGGACTGTAGATGGAGAGCAGAGGCCCAGAAAGTTCTAAAGGTCAAAGAGCAAACCACAGTACCTCACCTTATGCCATATTCCCCAACTCTGACCATCCTTTTCCTTGCCCCCTCCTGTCTCCCCTCCACCCAGCTCCGAGCCCCCGGCCAACCTTCCTTTTCCCCACAGCACTGGTCCCTGATATTGTGCACATTTACTCGTGTGTTTGCCCCCCTCTAACCGGATGGAAACACCCCCAGGCCTGGAGAGGGATGAGGGGGCATTGTTATCTGCTTACTTGCTGCAGACACCCCAGTGTCTGGAACAGGCCCTCCCCCAGAGCAGGCTCGGGTACGTATCATTTGGAAGCGTGTGCAGCAGATGACTCTCGGCCCTGCCTACCTCCCCACGTCGGAGCCCCACAGTTGTCCGGTCTGTGGCTCGTTGCACTTGTGTCAGTTGTGCTTGAATCCTCCAGGCAGCAGGCCCTTGCCTGGGTCACCAGACTGTGCCAGAGAGATGGTGACCCTATCAAAGTGTGTCAGGCCAGCTCTCATCCCCCATTCGGCCGGAGGGTCTGGCTGCACAGCCAGCTGCTCAGGATCTCGCACGCGCAGAACCTGAGGCAATCGCAGACACAGGCCCTGGCTTACTTGCCTGGTTCCAGCGTCCTTCGTGGTGACTCTCAGAAGCAGCCCTGCCCAGACAAAAGCTCAGTGATCGCCCACCTTACCCTTTTCTGTCCCCCACTCGGGACAGATGGGGGCTGCGCCAGCCACAGCCTGCTCCCACAGGGCACCGTGTGAGCGTGAGTCTCAGGGAGCATGCTCCTTCTGACGTGCCTGCCCACCCATCAGGCCCTGGGGCAGGACTGGTTAGGAGGCCGAGAGGGTGTCCCTGTGACACCTGTGCAGGGTGTGACCGCACCACCACCGCCCACTCAGGTTTTTCAGGCTCGTTCACAGTTTCTGGGCCTATCCCTATTCTCATTCTTATCAGTCTGTGGGTCATTTGCTATGGAACGAGCCATTTCTGCCTCCTGCATGCAAATCCCTCTCTTTTTTCCGTCCTCCTTAACCTCATAAGGGAGTGTCAGCCCTCCGTCCCCAGTCATTTGCCTGCCTTTCTTTGGCACAGGTAGAAACCAGCTTCAGAAAGGGCTGTGGTTCTATTTTGTTTCTTTTGTTTAATAATCAGAACAGGCTGTTTGGACAGAAACAAATCTGGAACAGCGCAAAGGAAAGGCGTACTTCCTCACCTTGAATATAAAACGAGGGACTCACCGTCAGGCTGGAATCAATGGGCTTGCAAATGTGGCCTTTGTGAAGAAAATACGGTTTCTGATCCCAAGTACTATGAAGAAGTGGCATTTTTTATCTATCTCCTACGGTAGCCTGACTCCACTATTAGAATTATCGGAAACTCCTTGTTTTCAAGTAACAAAACCCCTGGAAGCTATCATAGGTTAAACACGAGGCTATTGTGCAGGAGAGTCTCATAGACCCCCCGGGACCGCTCAGAACTCAGGCAGGGAGAAAACAGGAACTGGGAGCGTGCCTGGCCCCCGTTTCTCTTTCTCGTCCCCCTCCCCTGCCCCTCCCCACCACTTCACTGCTCTGTGCTCGCTGGGTATCAGCCTCAGTGTTCTCTCCCTGCACAAAAATGTCTGGGCCCACATGGTCCGCAGAATGTGACTGATGATAGCTCCCTGGTTTGTATGGCCCCAAACCAGCCACAAAATCCCAGCTGCAAACTTCCAGGGAGAAAATCAGCATAGCTTGACTTGGATTGAGTATCTGCTGTGCTCGGTTCACTCTGGCCGTGAAACTCACCCCTGTACACCCATGGCTGGGGTGCCAGGATGCTGCTGGGGGGTGGGGAGGCAGGGCTGGACAGTGCCCGGGCTGTGGGTAAGAGAAAGGCCTCCTCCTGGGCAGATGGCCTGAAGACCTCTGCCGTAATACTTTCCTCCCCATTTTGAAGAATCTCCTTAAAGTTTCATATCAGCACCTAACCCTTTCCACTGGGTTCTGCTTGAAGTAAATCAAGAAGTGACTCTGAACTTAGATATTGTTATTCACAGGAACATCTGGAGCCTAGGCATTCTGCAGCACAAGGTAGCTTGGCCTCTGTCTGGGCCTAAGGAAGAGGCTCTATTCTTTCGGTTCCACATTTTGCTAAGTGTATCCATCGCTGTTGTGCCATTTTGGAGTCAGGACCAGCCCTCAGCAAAACTGGAAGAAAGTGAGGTTGTCTCGGGCAAACTCTCCACCCTCCACCCCGGTTGCTTCTCTTGCCCCCACCTCATTGCTCTTTTCTGCTGAGTTACCCCAGCGATGCCCCACCCCCCACTAAAACCTGGGAGCCCTGGACTCGAGATCTGAGCTTCTCCTCCACCCCATTCTCCACCCCATTCCTCAAGGCTCTGCATTCTGCCGACAGGCTGCACACAATCATTAACTTTTAATATCACCTGTTTCCCGACAAACCCACCAGGTTTCCTCATAAACCCTTTCTTCTGGGATTCACCAAGACTTGCTATTGCTCCTCAGGTAGCACACACTCCATTTGAAAAGAATGTGTGGGTGAATGTGGCAGCTTAATGAGTCTAGCGGTCACATTTCCAATGGGTCCTCTGGAGAACAGCAGCGCAGTGCTCTTAGCCTGTGGAATTTCATCCGTGGCAGGGATTTGGGGCGAGTGAAGAAACAACTTTTGGACAAGGTTCTCACGTAGGTGAGTGAGTGCCTTCTGTCCACCAGGGTCTGACTCAAAGCCAATCCTTTGCCTCCTCGGCATGTTCTGGTGTAAATATAGGGACACTGTCTTCATAAATCCTTTACAAACCAACAGAAGCAGAGAGGCTATGGTAGTGAACCCAAAGGGGATGCCTTGCTTCAGCCACACCCCAGCCACACCCCAAAGAAGTGGCCTGGTCAAACCGTCCCACAAACATAAATCATCGATTAACAAGTCTGACTCATCTTGATGCTTAGCATTAATCATTAATTTTACAGTGACTTTTTCTATTCCGAAGAACATACAATTCAAAGGAACTATTCTAAATGACTGAATGGCTTATTCTGTCATTTTTAAATCCAAAGAAACAGTCCTTTTGTGTTTTGTTGGGAGGAAAAAAGTCCCAGTGATTACTGTACATATTAGTTGGGTATATTTGACAGTTCCAATAAGAGGAAACTATTTAGACATGTAATTTTTATTCATCAAGTATGGACTGAGAGCCAGTTACGTGCCAGGCACTGCCAGGTACAAGGCAGACAGAGGTGACGTGAGAATGGGAATGGTTCCTCTAGTGTGGGACTCTCACGCAGCGTGGTTTTGCTCCCAGGGGACATATGGCAATGTCTGGAGACACTTCCGATTCTCACGACTGGGTTTGCTAGTGGCATCTGGTGGAGGCCAGGGATTCTGCTAAACATGCCGCAGTGCCCAGGCCGGCCCCCCGCCACAGGGAGGCATCTGGCCCCAGTGTCCATAGTGCCGAGATCAAGAACGCTTGAAACAGACAGTGAGGAGGGGGCTGGGGGTGGGGGTTGAGCAGGGAAGTGCCAAAAAATTCAGTACTGATGCCCTCTTACACCTGGAAGGAAGTTAACTACCCAAAGATGTCACCTCATGCAATGGGGCAATTCGCCCATGTGACAGTCAATGTTTTAGAAATGAAATTCTGTTCTAAATGTTCTCGAATGCCTGCTGAACAGGCAAATCTGGGGGTCCAGGGTGCTGAGGCTGAGAAACGGGCTCTCTTGCTCCTCTGCTCCGCTGGCCCTTCAGGGAAGCCTGGAGTCTTCAGTCACAGACCCAGTGATTCCCCCTTGGCTTATTTTTCTCCCATTTGAAAAGGTTCACTTGAAGGTCAGTATTTCATCTGATCTGGCAAGAGAGAAAAGTCCCAAGTTTCACCTAATTTCTCACATGAGTTCAATGCCACATGATTCTGGGATTAAAGGAAAAGCCCTCTGCTGAGACTGCAGGCCAAGAGCTGCTGACCACAGCCAGGCTTCCTGCCTTCCTTCTCCTCAGGTAACGCTGGTCACCTTCTACACCAGCCGACCCCCAGAGCCAGTGACTTACAGCTGGAAGTGACTTCAGCCACCTCCAGCCACCCACTCTATTCATATAAAGCAGCTAAGAAGAACAGCCTTTGACCCAGAGTCCTTTTTCAATCAAAGCAAAAGAATAAAGTTTTCATTTTGAATATAAATAATAAAAATGACAAACTGAGGCGATATGGTTTTAGTCTACATCAGTGATTCCCCACCAGGGTTACTTTGTCCCCAGAGACTCTTGGGACAATGTCTACAGACATTGGTGGTGTTTCCAGCCAAGGGGTGCTTCCGGCATCTGGTGGGTAGAGGCCAAGGACGCAGCTGCACGCCCTACGATACCGTACACAAGGTTGACCCAGCCCCAAACGTGAATAGTGCCAAGGTTGAGAAACCCTGATGTATCTTGATAAGAAAAAGCAACATTTGTCAACTGTAGCACATCATAAACAGCACTTTCACCTTCTTACAGTCTAGAACCTGGGCTGAGGCTCGTTATGCCTTTGGGAGGCATCGAGGCTGACCCATGAAAACATACTCGTTATGAAACCACCAGGAACTCCTGCCTCCCAGACTCAGCAGACGTGAGACAAATAGCATCCTGCTCATTTAGAACGTGTCAAGTCGGGAGATCCTCGCTAAATGCCTGAGCTTTTTCTTGACAATTTCTCTTGCTCTTGTTTTTATAAAATGGCCATTCCCGGGCTATTTGTCAAACATACCTTATCTCCTGCAATATCATCTCTTTCTTTTTGGAGAGGTTTTCAAATTCCAGGCAGACCATGCCCAGTATAATAGTCTTGGACAGACATTCTTCCTGTCTGGGGTATTTTCTTCCTGTCTAGGGTATTTTAGGTACTGCCCTAGAGTTTCCAACATGTTCTTTTTTTTCTTTCTTTCTTTTCTTTCTTTCTTTTTTTTTTTTTTTTTTTTTTTTTTGCTGAAAAGATATTCTTGAAAATCAATAAACTTCAGAGAATGGAAAAAGCTAATTAGTGACTTGTCAAGGTGTGGAGTATTTCATTGGAATAGTTGACGTTGTAACTCCGAGCAAGTGCCTCAGCATCTGCATGCGGTCTGCTATTCAGGGGCTGTCCTCGTGGGCCCAGAAGAAAACTGAACACTCTATCAGCTGTGACAACAAACAGTGGCCCATCACAAAGAGGAAATTAGGCAGTCGGCCTAAAATAATGTTTAAGTAACTTTACGTTCCCCTTGGCCCCCATCTTGTTTGATTTCTGTGGGAATGTGTGGACACTCGGAGTTACTTGCTCTTCGGAAACGTCTGCCTGCTTTTGTGTGGCTGGAGAAATGGGATTCCAGGCAGTGGGGAAGGATATGGAGGAGAAAGGATGTTGGTAAATGTGGGTGGGGCTGAGAAGCATTAAAGGCAATTTGGATATATTTAATTATTTTAAAACTCTTGACAAAAAGTGAAATTTCAAGAGAAATCTATGATTAGTGTGTACTTTGTTTCCTGGGCCTATTGTGGGCCAGTTTTTATTTTGTCAGTGTGTCGTAAACATTGTTAGCTACTTTCCTAATTTCTAACTATTGCATTTTTATGTTTACCCCAAGGTATGGAGGTATTTCCCATGCAATTTCTTTATGCGCTAGAGATGTTTCAGAGAAGAATTTGGTCACTTTTTTTTTTTTTTTTTGCACGACCTATAAGAAAAGAATGTCTTTCAGAAATGAAGCCCGCCTTCACTGGCTTTTGCCTATGCTGCTTTCTCTTCGGAATATTCCCCCCAAGTACTCTGCCTCCCTAGTCAACACCATCACTTCCCGAGCAGCTCAGTCTTTCCCAGTCTGGTGAACTCCTATCCATCCTTCAAAACCCAGTTCAAATGTCACTTTCCCCAGCCTCCCCTAGAAGAATTTGTTATTCTCTCCATGATATTATGATTGGATAATTATTTATGTTATCTATATGTCCTTGTAGATGAAATCCTTGAATACAGGGAGGTCTGGGCCCTTCTGACCTATACTGACTCTGTATATCTGTGAACTTCTACACTGCCAGGTTCAAATTGGATAGTCAGTGCGTAAATGTTGAATAAATGAGTGAATAATGAATGAGAGGGTGGACAAGTGCACAAAATGGAAAGTAATTCACCTCTCCAACATCATTTCCCCCACTACTATGTAATGCCACTTCTGAGATACACCCCATGTCCATAAAAGTGAGACTTGGTTTCTGACCTTTCCACTCAACACCATTGGTTAGTTCGTCCATCCTGCGTGGTGCTTTACTTTTTGTAACTGTAGAAGTCTTAATATATGCTCAGAAGTGTTTTCCTTCATTCTTCTACTTATTCAAAATTATCATGGCTATTGTTTCCTGCTGTATTCTTCCATATGGAATTTAGGGTCATCTTGTCAACTTTTGTGAAAAGCACCATGAAAATTTTTATTGAAATCATATTCAGTTTATAGATTCATTTGGAAGATAGTTAACCTACTTATAACATTGGGCATTGCTGTATATAAATATAGCAAGTCTCCTTATTGATGTTCATAATGTCACTAGTTTGTTTTCTAACTACTTTATTTTTTACTGCTGTTGTAAATGGAGTTTTTAATTTTTATTATTTAATAAAATGTCATTATTTCTCCATGGTGATGTTACTGATTTCTTCATGTTGCTCTTTTATTAAGCAAACTTGATGGCCTTGTTTCTCCTTCCAGTCATATATTGGGTTTTTTTGTCTTGTGTTATTATGCTGGTGAAACTCTGTAGAATAATGCTCAAAAGAAACATATGTAACAGGCAGCCTTATATTTTTGCTGACTTAATGGAAATTATCCTAATGTTTCATCTTTAAATATGATGTTTATTATGTGTGTAACATAGATGCCTTCAATCAACTATCTTTAGGAGAGGTCCTGCCCTTCCTAGTATGTTAATACTATTATTATGACTAAATGTTGAATTTATTCACAGTTTATTAATGTTGTATTTGTTGGTGTTCTCATTTTTAAAATAGTTTCTCTTGTTGTGTTATTGTAGTAAATTCTAGTATTATGTTGACTACCTTAAATTCGTGAAATAAAGTCTCCTTGGTTAGGACACTTTTTAAACATGATGTTACATTCAGCAGGATCTTTTTCTTCTGAGTTTTTACATTTATATTCATAATTAAAACTGACCTATAGTTTTACTGGCATATATTGTTCTTATGTAGTTTTTAAGGTTGCATTAGCTTCATAATTTCCCCCTTCTGCTCTGCAATAGTCTGCATTAGCTATACATAATTTGATTCTTAAAAATTTGATAAAACTTAAAAAGTTATTTGGAATCAGTGACTATTCGAGGATTGATGTTTTAGTGCAAATTGGATTATTTAAAGGGTACAATTTAATTTAGGGTTTCCATATTATTTTGATTCATTTTTGATCATTTATATTCTTTAAAAAGTAAGTGTTTCATTTTGTGGAAATAAAGTTAGTGCCCCAAGGTTTTTGTCTCATATCTTTACTGCATCTGCATTTACGTCCTCTCCTACCATTTGTGCGTTTTCCTCTCATCAGTCTTGCCCACGTTTTGCCTATTTTGTAAACCTTATTCAAAGTCACCTTTCAGGTTTTTAATCCTTTTTATTTTATTTTTTCTATTTCATTGTATTTTGTAAAATCTTCTTTTTTATTTTGTTCTACTTGTTATTTTCAACTTCATAAATAATATACTTATTAATTTTCAACCTTTAATTTCTAATACATATGTTATTCCTTAGTATGTCTTTATGGGAGTATCTGTGAAGGGAAACTCTTAGAGTCTGTCTGAAGACAAACTCTGTTTCACCCTTGTTTGCGAATGCTGATTAGCTAGGTATAGAAGTTAGGTTGACAGTAAGCTCCCTTGAACACTTGGATGAAATCATTCCATAATCTACTGGCCTCTTTCCGCTGAGGAGAAGTCTGTTTTCATTCTCATTGCTGTCCTTTTGCAGGCCTCTTGTTTTAGGAATTTGCTTGTCTTTTGGTAGTCTGCAGTTTCACTATAGTTCTTGTAGGTTTAGATTATTTTTTATGTATTGCGTTTGAAATTCATTTGGCTTTTCTAGGTCTGGTGATACTAACTCTGGAAGAATTTCAAGTGTTTTCTTTTCGAATGTTGCTTTCGTAAATGCCCTCAACCTCATCACCTCTCGGCTTTTTAGTGTCATCACCCTTTGCTTCTCTCTCTCTTGCAGCTCAGGTCTCTTGTAACCGCTCTAACAATCTCATCCACAAGTCAGCATGCCCCGCTGTCTCCCGTCTTTTATTTTTAGAAAATCCTTCCTTGACCCCATATCGACCTGAGCTACCTTGTTGCCATGCTGGATATCACAGCCAAACTTGATGAATCTGCCTTCACATTTCTCCGTTCCATACCTACTATGTAGTCCTCAGTTCGCTTGAGTATCACTTCTGTCCTCACCGATCCAAAGAGATGGCTTTTGCCAACGTTGCTAATGACTTCCATGTGTCTGCATCAATATTCAGTCCGCATTTACCTTGACCTCTCTCCAGCATTCAATATGGTTGACCACTTCTTCCCTAAAACTCTTCACCTCTTGGCTTCAGAAACACTTTATTTGCTTGGTTTTCTCTAAATGTTGCAGCACTCTGTTTTCTTTGTTTTTTTCTCTGTATCCCTAATAGTTTTTATCCATTTGCATGATTTTAAATACCATTTATTTGTCAGGACAGCCAAAAGACGCCCTCATGCCTCCTCTGAGCTATTGAATTATGTGTGAATTTTTGTTTAACCCAAACACTTGGAATATCAGTGGCATTTAACCTTAAACTGTTCGATGCTGAACTTCTGAATTTTCTTCTTCCTCAAAGAGCGTCTTCCCGCCCTGGCTGGTATGGTTCAGGGGATTGAGTGCAGACCTGTGAACCAAAGGGTCACTGGTTCAATTCCCGGTCAGGGCACATGCCTGGGTGGTGGGCCAGGTCCCCAGTAGGGGGCGCATGAGAGTCGATCACACATTGATGTTTCCTTCTCTTTCTCCTTCCCTTCCCCTCTCTCTACAAATAACTAAATAAAATCTTTAAAAAAGAGAGACTATCTTCCCTATTTCCACAAATGTCATCACCATCCACCTAGTTTCTAATGCTAGAATCTGGGTATCTTTCTTGATTCTTCTCTCCTTCGAAGACCCACATTTGTTCTGTTATCGAGTCCTGTAAATTCCATCCTCTGGATAGGTCTCAAATCCATCTGCCTCCACATCCTGATCTTGGCCTCTATTGTTTCTCAAATGCAAACTACCACCTAGCTTCTGAATATCTTCCACTATTAACCCTCTCCCACACATTTGAACACTGTGGATTAAAGTATCATTTGTTAAAAACCATCTTCCTACTAAAAGTTCTTTAAACACTTCCTTTTGGAACTAGATTAAAACCAAATCCACCCTCATTAATAAAGCCTTCAAGGCCCTTTCCTACTTTCGCCTTAATCCCAATTCTGCCACCCCTCACTCTGGTGTTCTGGCCACCTGGCCTTCCTGTTCCTCAGTCACACCCAGCTCTTTTGCTTCGGCAGGGCCTCTGCAGATTCCTTCTGCCAGGAATGCTCCCCACTCCTCACAGGACTGGCTCCTTCCCTTCTTTCGAGTAACTCGAGGTCCCCTTCCAAGGGAGGATCTTCCCGATCATCCTGGATGACACTGGGCTTCTCTTAGTCTCTCCCTAGTACCAGCCTCGTTTTTTTTCTTTGATAGTCCGTTTCATACCTCTTTTTGTCGGGGAGGGATTATATTATTTTACATATTATTTAATCAACTGTATAATTTGGATAGCATATTAACAATAAATGTGGTTAACCAGCCATCTCTTTAGAGCATTTCTAGTAAAATACTAAGAAATCTCTGATTGCTGGATTTAGGAAATGCTCGCCTTTCAATAGGACACTTTACTGAGGAATTCTTTTCAGACCAGGTTTCATCCGAGGGGGCCTCTGAGTGGACTGGAATCATGGCATTTGGGTCTGCGACACGTAGACACTGCCTGGGGTGGGTTCTCTGCGTTCCTCCAAGAAGTGCTTTGTCACTTTTGTGTCATTTCCTTGCAGAGCGATTCTCCATCTTAGTAAAATCAGTTCTGAGATGGTTTTTTTCCTAGCGATTTTCAAAGCACAAGTAGTATAATGAGCAGCATGCATGTGATAAACTGAAATACCAAAAGGCTATTATAACTTAGTTTCATTGCATAGAAACTGTGGTCGTAATGTGCTATTTAGATTTATGAACTAGCTCACTTTCCCTGCCTTTACGAATCTGTGAGTTCCATCAAGAGGGCACTAAGTCTGTTTTATTTATTACTTCATGTATATACCCAATTGCTAGCACGTATAAATAAATAAAGGTTTCAAAGTGATTTTTTTAAAGTTCAGTTCTGATGAGCATCTTCTCAAATTGTGATCATAGTTGTCATCCTGACTTTTTTCATAAATAAAAGTAGTCTACAGGCCTCCCAGTCTGTAAACTACATTGTCTGCATTTTTTCATTCATTGATGGAGGTTCAAAACGTTGAAATTCCTTGTGTAATGTCTTATATTTTAATTTTATAAAAATTCAAAGCATTTCCCACACAGATTTGTATGGGTTTGGGTTTACCATGGTCATGTTTGCTGTCAAGGAGCTTACTAGCCCTCCTTCTTGAAACTCATTGGTGCTGGAGAACATGTATTTTCGTTTTGTTTTAAATTATGACTTAATACATGGTCCTTCCCGGGAGGACCTGTAGCTGAGTAATTAGGGGTGAGACCACCCTTACTTCATGCCACTTAGAATATTTAACTGGCTGGGGCACCACCCACTGAGCCTGGCACTTCACAGCCAACCAGAAGGGGACTCCAGCTTGTACACCCATAGGCCACACCAGGGCTTCCTGAATACAGACCCTGTATTTTCAGCCAACTCCCTAACTTCGTTAATGGCTTTTTGGAAGTGGCTAAGAACTTGGGAACTTTTTAATTATCCCACAATCATGTCTTATTTATACCTGCCTGGGTCTCTACAGATGGGGCCACTTCGGTCAAAAGGACCCAGTAATTGAGTTCTGACTTTCAGAACTTGCTGAGCTAAATACAGGTTGTAGGGATCTACTTGGGCTGCCTTGGGTTTGTCCACACCATGCCTGGTTGGTTGTGTGTGTGTGTGGTGGGGGGGCGGGGGGGTAAGAATCTCCTTCTTTAGCGGCCGGCATGGCCCTGTAATTCCTTTCGGACTCGGGCCCTGGCCATGATAGATCAGTGCAGGGTTTTCAAAGATCACAGCACATCTCTGATTTCTCCAGTCTGTTTGCCACTCCCTCTCACAGGAATGGAAAGACTCAGCGAGGGACACTCACTCCCACTAAGGCCTTTGCGCCTCGACCTCGTGTATCTGCTTCATGTCTGAGGCTACCCTCCTCCAGATGCCTCTGACTTTTCTGACACTTTTCTTCTCTTTGGATCACAGGTGCACACATTCCGAGGCCCGCACTGGTGTGAATACTGTGCCAACTTCATGTGGGGGCTCATTGCCCAAGGGGTCCGGTGCTCAGGTAGACCTGAAATTTTCTGTGTCCTTTTCCATTTATACAAAGTGCCACCATGTTTGCTGGAGGGTAGCTCTCGAGACAGCTGGGAAATAGGCCCAGATTAGCTCAAAAGTCTAGCCGCCTGGAAGGTTTGAGGCATCTTTCTAGGTATTTGCTAGAATGGAAAGTAACAGCTCACAGTTATGCAAGAAAAGAAAAAATCCAAGCAAATACATTTCCATAGACACCTACTTGTCTCCCAAAATAGGCAGTATTCCTTAAAAGAAAAAGAAATTAATTCCAATGGACTTGCATAGATAGAAAAGCCACATTTCCTTTCCATCCCCACTTTACTGCAGAAGAAAGGGCATAAAAATAATAACACTGTGAACACTGACCTCAGACCAGGCACTGAGCTAAGCACGTTCCATTGACCATGCCTATCAGCCTCACCAGCAGACCTTGCGGGAGATGCAATTATTCTCCCCATTAAATAGATGAAGAAACTGAGGCTGATAGAGGATCATCCATTGCCCTTGGCCACATAGTAAGTGGTGGACCATTGACTGGACTCCAGAGCCCATGCATGGAGGTATTTTCCTGCCATCAGATAACTATGAAAGCTACACACCTTGATTTGCCATCACCTATTTTCAAAGCATTTTGAAGCCCTGGGCATTTTTCCACCTAGAACTGGACGCACACACCCATTGCTAACAGCATACAACACACATCTTGTTAAGATGCATCTAACCAAAATAGCAAAGAATTGCCAAACAAATGTGTAACTGGGCTTCCTTCATCATCCTGCCATGCTTTTTCTGGCAAGCAGTTCTGGCTGAGAGCAAGAATGGCATCCCATGATACATCACTTGGGTGTCCACCAACACCATGACTGATTTTTTCCTTGCTAGGGTATGATTCAAAAGCAGATGTCTTATGAAGCATTTCAAATAAAATAAGCTAATGGCAATACGTTGCCATGATCTGTTTTCCCATGCTGCCCATTTTGGTTCACAGGATCATGAGACCTCGAATCTCTTCTCTGCTCAAAAGGGGAAACCTCAGCTCCCACTGCGTAGCTTCAGCAATCACCCACTGGTGGTGAGGCCTGCAAGGTGCAAGCAGGTGCTGGTATGAATCAGTTCATTAACTCCGACTGCCTCCACGCCTCATCCATAAGACAAGCGCTAGACGGGGCTCAAAGCAGTCTTCCCACAAATGTTCCAGATACCCGATGAACACAAAAGACTTGCTGACCAGGAGTTACAAAGAGCTGTCTCCAGCTCAACCCCTGAGCAAAGCGCGTTGAAGCCCTCTGTGGTCATTAGTTCAGCCTGCCTGATTGCACCTACCAAAAATATCCCTAATTGTTGGTATTATCCAATTTCAGCAAGAAACTGGTCCAAAGTCAATATTATGAAAACAGAAGTCTGCAATTGGGATTAGCTATGAACAGCAACTTCTTCTGGGATAAAAGTGTTTGGGTTGTTTTTTTTTTTAATAAGACATATTATGAGGCTATACACTTAGTAATCTCCAAGGCCTACCACGTAGCCTCGCATTTCCTCTGAGCAGCAGAAAGCCTGAAAACGGATCATCAAAGGTTAAAAGAACAGTCATTGCCTGTCGACTCTCCATATTTTACATATGTTAGACATTTTTAGAAGAAACACACTTTGTAGCATATGGAATCATATGAGTTTGCAAAGCCTGAATGTTTTTGTTTCAAACATCTTCATTTTCATGAAATATCAGTATTTAATTCAACATAAACACACTGTTGCTTCAGATCTTAAAATGAAGTTTCTAAGGAAATTTAAGATAGAATTATTTATGTAATCCAGCATTTTCACTTCTGGGCATGTGCCCCAAAGAACCGAAAGCAGGCATTCCAACAGATATTTGCACACCTGTGTTTACAGCAGCCTTTTCCACAATAGCCCAGTGGTGGACACGGCCCAGGTGCCCACCAATGGGTGAGAGGAGAAACAAGATGTGGTATGTCCATACAATGGACCATTAGAGGAAATCCCGTCATAGGTTACAACATGCATGAACCTGTAGGATATTATGCTGAGTGGAACACGTGAGTCAGAAAAGGTCAAATACTGTGTGAGTCTACTGATGGGAGATATCTAAATGGTCAAATTCAGAGAGAAAAGGTAGAATGTGGTTTCCAAGGGGCTGGGGGAAGAAGGGCCTGGGGGTTAGTGTTTAATGGCTATAGAATTTCAGTTTTGGAAGATGAAAAAAGATTTGGAGATGGAGGCTGGTGATGTTCACACACAGCATGAAGGTACTTAACACCACTGAACATCCTGTTATGCGTATTTTACCCCAATTTTTAAAAGTTGTCTTAAATGAAGTTGGTAGAACTATAGTAAAAAATAACGAGATAACTTAAGAACAGCTAAGCAGATACCATTGTACTTTCTATCACCGTGTTGGCTATTTCTCTGGTTGAATTCTCATGCACTGTCCATCACACCTCAGACTTTACACACAGTGACTGACCCGGTCCTCACGATAACCCTGGGGGAGGGTGCCGTTCTTATCCTCACTGTGCAAAAGAGGGTCCAACTCTTCTTTTATAAAAAACGGGGTCCAAACAAGAAAACCGACCAATTCTATTTAGTTCAGTGGGCCCAAATTTGTATCTACGAACCAGACCCACCAAGATGTTACTGAAGTTGTTTCTGAGCTTCGGTGAAGTCCACGTGTTGATAAAGCTAAGATGAATTAGAACTGGATTTTCCTTTGGAAGGAGGACATACAGAGGGAACTCAGCTATTTCCATTATATAAAAACCATCTAATGAGTTTCAAAAATCATTTTTTGGTGATTTTACAAAAGTTTAGATCCTCTCACCTCTTGGGTGTGGTTAAGTGCTTTTTTATGAAGCAGCCGATTACAGTATTCATCGTGTGTGCAGGCTACATTTACGAGTGTACCGGAATATTTGTGGTTATCATTGGTATCTTTATACATAGAAAAACAAGGAACATTAGAAGGCACTGTGAACAAGCAGCACATCAACTCTGAACAACTGCGGCATTAAATTTTCACCTCCCGGAAGGTAGACTGTGCCTTGTTACTGTGAGAGAAATTCCGTCGGCGGATCCCGACGGCCATCGAGGCTCCGCGGTGTTTACCATGTGTTCACTGAACTCCAGGGCACCTGTTCAGCCTTGGGCCTGGATCGGAGCTTTATAAATAATGACTTTAATCCTCACGTTACATGGCATTGTTTGACATTGTAAACCCTCAGGAACTCCCGCTGGTGTCCACTCACCAGTGGTTAGATATTATTTCTACTCGCAGGTGTCAAAATAAGACAAATAGATGGAAAATGGCATGCCCTGAGTGTCCATGAGGAGGAGGGGAGAGGGAATGGCAGGCCTCTCCCCAGGGAAGGGCAAGAAGAGGCTCATGGTCACAGGTCACCCAGAGAGAGAAATCTCATCCCCCATGAGACCAGCATCAAGGACTTTAGGGAAACAACCCAGCAAATGTCCTAGGTGACCTTTGTGAGCCGCGACTAGCTCTGGGAATCCACACCCAAAAGCCCACATGTAGACACAAAGGTTCCAGTCCCCAAAGGGAAAAAATCATACCAGCAACCTAGCTAATCACCAAAACCATCTCGGTGAGGCTTTGGTCCAGCAGCAGAGAGAGCTTAATGAGGGCAACACAACTGTGTGAACACTGCATGAATAAAGACAGACGTCACACTCACCTTGGGGAGAGGACCCTCTCTGAGTGGGATGGATGCTGCAGATACACGGCAAACCCTTGGGTGTTTTCGCTCCTATTTTTGGTGATGTATAGTTTGTGTTGGGCTTCGGCAAAAGGGCTGGGCGAGTCTAATGTGGCCTCTCTGTTTCTAGACTGTGGATTGAACGTGCACAAACAGTGTTCCAAGCATGTTCCCAATGACTGTCAACCCGACCTCAAGAGGATCAAGAAGGTGTACTGCTGCGACCTCACAACCCTAGTGAAGGCTCACAACACTCAGAGGCCCATGGTGGTAGACATCTGCATTCGGGAAATTGAAGCAAGAGGTTTGGAAAAGACTTCCTAATTACACTGATTTTATGTTTACAGTTGCCAAGGAAACTGGCTGATAATTACTAAATTGCCTTTCCACTCTTGATGGGAAAGTGGTCCGCACAGGCGCACGAGCATGCGCGTGTGTGTGCACACCTGCACAAACTAAATCACTTTCTGCTTCATGCATAAGCCATTCATGTATGCATTCAGCACATGCTCGCTAAGCATTTCTTATGTGCCACACATTCAGAATATAAAAATCACGGTTCTCACCTTCAAGAAATTCACGCTATAGTATGCCGAATCAGAGGGGCAAATAAGTAATGTGTGGGTGCGTGTATTCGAACACTGTGGAGTCACACAGGAAGAAATGTTCACCTTGCCTGAGGACAATTGGGAAAGGGTTTATGGAAGAGAAGAGATTTGAACTGAGTCTTAAAAAGAGCTCCTATTAAGTAAGTAAAGAAATTGTGGATCCGCAATACATTTCCTACCATAGTATTGGTTCTCTTTATTTCAAGGAGGAGAGTTAAAAGATTAAAAATATCTATGCCTCAAAAGATCGGGGAGGCAATGAAGATAAAAACATTTCAAAGAAAAGGTTC
Source organism: Carollia perspicillata (assembly GCA_004027735.1). Lineage (NCBI taxonomy): Eukaryota > Metazoa > Chordata > Mammalia > Chiroptera > Phyllostomidae > Carollia > Carollia perspicillata. The sequence continues at coordinate 1,540 of PVKM010012344.1, read as the reverse complement.
TTTATGTTACTTGTGAGTCATCTTTCCTTCCTTGGCGCTTGGTTTGGCCACTCTTCAGCCCTTACGGTATCGAAATGTTCAGGGAGTTGGTGGATCAAACCTGGCTGGGGAGAACTTGGATCGTGGCATGTAACTTGGAAAATTGGACCATGTAAAAAGCCCAAAGGCCTTAGCCATTTTTACCATATATGTACTCTGCTATAGTCGGTATCCATTATTGCATCCAAATTGGCTTACCGCATTCTGCAGGTATTTACACCTTGGCCAAATGTCCCAATCTTTCCAAAACAAAACAAAAGAGGACATTTTAGCTTGATATCCCAGGACTTTTAGAGACAGGAGATTATTCCCTTTTCCATGCAGGATGAAAGCTAGAGTTATTCTGTTCCCTTAAAACTTGCTCCTTTAGTTTCAGATGGTAAGAAATACCTCCTACCTGTTGACTGCTGTGGCCATCAGTGCTTAGTGGGTGCTTCAGGATGTGACAAGGTATCCATGCAAGGACTGAGCCAGGCTGGAGCTGAGGAGGGGTCTCTACCTCTGGATGAGAGGCCAAGGAAAGTAGCCCAAGGTCCTGCCGTTTAGAAGGCTCTGCAAGTTGGGGTCAGATCCCTAGCCTCTCCAGAGCCTGCAATCAAGACGGTGCTTCTCTGGAGAAGCTGGGATCTGGGATCGCCCCGTAGTGATCCTCATCAGAGGCGACTGATAATCCAAGCAAAGGAACCACCATGTCTGATGTCTAATGTGTCCATGGGGGTCAGAGCGCTAAGCACAACTAGTTCAAGACCCGTAATAGCACAAATTAGGAATGTGTGCCAGGCAGCCACAGCAAAGGGATCAGAGCCGCAGGCATTAGCTCCACGTGAGTAGAACTAGAGACTGGGCTGGAAGAAAGTCACATGACACTTCCATTCCCAGCTTGGTTGCCACCACTGCCAACCTATTACCCCACCTTCCATCCATAGCAAACGCCTTCATGTTCTCCTCGTGCTCTTTTATGGCCATCTGTTTTGGCATGATGTGGTAGAATGGAAAGATCATGGACTTGATGTTAGGATCCCAGCCCTGTCCCATAGTAGCTGTAGTGTGACCTTGGGCCAGTTGCTTACTCCACCTGAATACCTGTTTCCTCGCCTACAAAGTGAACAGAATCACTCATATAACCTAAGGTGACTGGAGGATTAAAATGAGTTGATCCATATTAATGACCTAGTACAGGGCCCAACATACAGGACTCAACCTGTTTTATTTCTTTTTGCCTTTTCTTGGAATGACCAACTCCCCTAACCCCACTCCCAAACCTGTCTGTCTGACCAACGCACTCACCCCGTATGTTTCGGTGCTATCACCAGGATCCTGAATAATAGTGGCTTCAATAGGATAAAAATCTATTTCTCTCCCACTGACAGTCCAGAGCTGGAGGGGCAGCCCCCTAGGGGCTGGCTTCCCCGTGGCTACCACGGTCTCATCCACCTTCCAGCCAAGCACAGAAGGGCGTGCTCTCTCCCCTCAAGCACACAACCCATGCCTGTCCGCTCAC
>PVKM010012343.1:0-31868 GCA_004027735.1 Carollia perspicillata | reverse complement strand
GTCTCCTCATTTTGGCAGCCTCCTTGTGTTTGTTTCTATGGCCTATGTAAAGCTGCTATAATTCCTTGTCTTGGTAGTGTTGCCTAATATAGTAGGTGTCCTGTAGGGTCCTGTGGGACAGCCTCCCCTATCATCCAAGCTGCCCACAAGGTATGCCCTTCATGTGGGCTGAGTATACCCTTCTCTTGTTGTTGAGCCTTAGTTGCTGTTGACAGGCAAATGGAAGGGACTTAACCAGGCCAGTCAGCTGCACGGATTGGCTCTGATACTGACAATCGACCTCCACTCTGTGGAGGATCAGCTGTGCAGGGACAGGGTGGTGATGCTCTGACATGGTCTGTAGCTGTCTACTGGGTATGCAGGGCTTGGGGTGTCCCAGGTGGTACGAGCCAAGGTCAGCCACCACCTGTGTTTTGCCCAGGGTCACCATGCCTGAGCTATAAAGCAATGTGAGATAGCTGCTACTTGTGTTGGGTTCAGAGATTGGCAGGCTAAACCAAACTGTGGATTTAGGCTGGCTGCTGCTAGTGTTGTGCCTGGGGACACTTAGCAAAGGTATGGGGGGCTAAATATTCATTGAGACTGGCTGTTGCTTTTTCCAAAGGATCTAAGAAGTTGTAAAGCATGGGCCAAAACCAGCCATTCATACAGAATAGCCACTGTTAACAGTTGTAAGTTAACAACTGTTAACTTACAGAGCCTCAGGACTCTCCAGGGCAGTGCAAACAGTGTTAGGAGTCAACAGAGTCTCAGATATGGCACTCACCTGCCAGCTCTGTGGCTCTGTTGGGAGAGGATTCAGAAAAAGGACAATGGTCCCTGCCTGCCTTTCTGTCTGGGAGAAAACTGTCCCCCAGTTCTTGCCTTGATGCCAGACACTTCAGTTCCACCTTGTATGCCACTGGCGCCTTTCAAGCTGCTCCCCCAGTGTTGGAGCTCAGTGGGAGTAAGTCTGAGCAAGTCCTTGTGTGGGTTCTTTAAGAGAAACTGCTTGGGGCTCCTGCAGTTTCTCCAGTGACTCAATCCCCACTGGTTTTTGTAGCCAGAAGTTATGGGGACTTATCTTCTTGGCACTGAAACCCTGGGTTGGTGGGGCCTGGTGTGGGGCTGGGACTCCTCACTCCTGAGCTATCCTTCCCAAATTTTTATTTACCACATGTGGATGTAGGACCGGCCCGTTTCATGTCTCCACCCCTCCTTCCAGGCTGAATGGATGTGGTTTCTATAATTCTGAAGTTGTCAGACTCGCATTCAGTTCAATTTCTGATGGTTCTGAGGGTTCTAAAATTTAGTTGTAATTTTGAGGTGGTTGTGTGAGGAGGTGAGCCATGTTTACCTATGCTGCCATCTTGACTGGAAGTCCTCCTTATACCTGTATTTCTATTTGTTTGGTGTCTGGTGCCATTAATCATTCGTTCATTCAATGTGTATTTGCTGATTATGTACCTAATACCAGGCATTGGGCCCATGCCACAAACATGCATGTACTTCCTGCCCCTCTGGCTATACTCTCCCACCCCTCTCCGTTCACTTATTTAATTCCACCTACACTCCAAACTCCAGTTCAAATATAACATCGTCCATAAATAACGAGCCATTCATCTAGTCAGTGAACATTAATTAAATACCTACTATGTATAAGTCCTGGGTTATGTTTGTTGAATAAACATATGAGCTTCTAAAAAAGAAAGAGTTATATGAAGAGAAATCTGGCATGATTATGGGAAACATATTCATTAAAGTTGAATTTGTTAGAGTCTATACATTAATTGCATCACAAATACCAAATATAAATAGATCAATTAATTATAATCACTTTGATCATCTCTGAAATATAGTCACCAATCAGCCAAAAGGCTATAGCACTGGAACATTTACTACAGACATGTAGCACATTCATATGAAATCAAAAGGTCAAGTAAATCCAAGCAGTGGAAAGTGAACAAGTTCAAACAGAGTACAGCATGTTGGGGGTAATAAAGAAGGAAAATGGCAAAGGGTTTTCAAAGGAACATCATTTTCGCACCTCATCACTACTTTCATCATCCATCCAAGGTGATTAGTTCAGGTTAAGTGTCAGCACTGGCAAGTTAAAGCTTTATGTATGAGGTGAAAAGTAGTCTTCTTGGCTCCTGCCTTGCACGGAAATGATTTGTGAGGATAACCGAAATTGACACATTAAAAAGGTCATTTGTCCAGTCAGCTCACCACACCTCATCTCGTCTCCATGTCACAATAAACTTTACTTGCAGACCCTGTCTGAGAGCATATCCATATGCCTTGAGTGCTCCAGGAGCTGAAAGGTCAGTGTGGAACTGAGTGGCTCTCGGTCATGTGTGGGTGCTCCCGTTCTCCCCTCATTGCATGTTTTTGTATTTAAAGCAACAAGCAGGTAAGTTTCCATCTCTTGTTCATCCTGTCAGCCTGAGTCTGAATCATAAATTACATTTTTCCGTTTTACAGTCAGAAAAATCTCCTCATCGATGATAGTAAAATCAGTGGACCAGATTCTGTTCTTCGTTGCTAATGTATGAATCCTGCTGAAGTCAGCAGAATTTAAGGGCGTGCAACTTTGAGGAGAATGTATTCCAATTTTTTTTCCTTGCTGGATTTTTATTACCTGACATCTTTCTGATGCCTCTGGATTGCACAATAAGGGAAGGGTGGCCCAGTTTGGGTAAAATAAAAAATGACCCAAACCACTGACCTAAATCCTGCCTTTGAAATTTAAAATTACATTTACTAGGAAGGAAAATAGTTTTTTTTGAGTGTGTGTGGTTTTCTTTTTCAAAACCCACTTTCAAATGTTGACCTCCTGAATGTTATCATACCAGTTTGGATTGGAAAACAGAAGGGTAGGTAAACATTTTTTTTTTAGGCTTGGTCGGGAGGTCATTCTTTCTGAATTCATTATCTGCAAAGAAGCAGGAAATACCAAGAACTTTTTTTTTAACAAAAGATTTTCTGGTCACATTACCAGATTTGACTCCAGAAGAAAATTGTCCAATTTTATAAAATATTGAGACTTTTTGTCCGCCCTTTCTTCAAAGGTGAACTCAGGTGGTGAAGAAGCAACGGTGGAACAACTTTGCTTGGGGCAAGGATGACAGATGGAGGAGGTAAGGAAGTTTCCTCCCTTGTGCAAATAAAGGGGCCATCTGTACAGTTGCCACACAGGTGACAGCACAGGTGGTCTGATGTAATTGACTCCAAGAGCATCCTACCATTCGCCTCACAGCTCTTTCCCTTGTACCTGAGATGCCTACAGAAGTCGGTCTTTTCAGATGAGATGCCACCTCCAAAAGCACTCTGTAAGATTACTTGGAACATAGGAATCTACCGCACTGCAACCATAAACCCAATCATTTACCTAGTGTCTGCCTGAGATTAGAGCCCTGACCAAATGGCACATGGCACAGGCAAATATAATAAAAGGGAGGAAGGACAGACTTGACAGTGGAGGAAAACTTTGGAGCAAAGTCTCTGTGCAGTACATTAACACTTATCCCACTGTGTTATCATTCTTTGTATTCATAATTAGTGCCTGTCCTAAATTCATCTCCTTGAAATTGGGGTCTTTGCCTCATTTGTTTTTATTTCCCCACACCTGGTACAGGGCCTGATAACTCAGTGTTTTGATTTGACAGTCCTTGGCTTGAGTTCAAATCCTGCCAATTACAAGTTAAGTGACATGGGGTAAGATATTTCGTCTCATTAAGCCTAATCTCTAAAATGGGCATAATAAATCCTTCCTTCAAATATTCTTCAGAGGATTAAGACATACTTTTAAGTGCTTTTACAGTACTTGGCACAGAGTTTGCACGTAATAAAAACTACAATAGTTATTATTACATATTCAAAAAGTTTGATGAAGAAATGAGTCCATGAATCAATCTGTCAACTAATGAAGAATTAACAAGGGGACTGCAGGGGTATCATGAGTGTTTTGACCACATGAGGATACTTAAAGGGTGGGGGTGGGCAGTGCCTTAAGAACATATATAGCAACTAACCTCACACTTTCTTTTTTCCCAGCACATTTTCAAAAACTCATCACATTTGGTAGGACATGTGAATAGAATAAAAGTCTCAAAGCAGCACTAAAGAAACAATAATTTAGATTAGCAATGTTTCACAGTGTCAACAGCATACACTGGTCATCTTCATAGCTGCTTATGAATGAGTACTTGCTCTCTTAAATTCTTATAGAGCAAAGTCACCATGTGTTTCAGTGAACATATACTCTTCTTTTAGGTTTTATTTATTTATTTTTAGAGAGAGGGGAAGGGAAGGAGAAACAGAGGGAGAGAAACATTAATGTGTGTTTGCCTCTCACAGCCCCCGCCCCCCGCCCCCCGGCTGGACTCCTGGCCTGCAATGCAAGCATATGCCCTGACTAGGAATCGAACCAGTGACCCTTTGGTTCACAGCCCATGCTCAATCTACTGAGCTCCACCAGCCAGGGAATACACTCTTTTTTTATGTTGACATGATGTTAATGAGGCCTCTGACCTCATTTTGATCACATTATACCTCATGTTACATCATGAAAAGTAACAATTATCGAGAGCTTACTAGGTATTAAGCACATTTCTAAATACTTTACATGAATTGATTTATTGAATGCTCACCACTCCACGATGTAATTAGTACCTATGTGGAAATTACCATTACTCTCTTCATTTTACAGATAAGGAAACTGAGGCACATGGACTCAAATAACTTGGCAAAGGTCATAGAGGTGGTAAGAGGTACAGGGATATTTGAAATCAGAGGAGCAGACTCCAGAGTTCTTCACCACTATTTCATATGCCCCAGAAGACACACTAGCTCCAGTTGCGTATTACAGGCATCACTGAAGCAGTATTTGTATATCACATTCCATCTAAATACATTTGTCAGATATATGGCTATGTACCTGGGGATGCTCTGCACACACAGTGTGGGATCTGCTGGCAGAGTCACAGCATCCTATAGGCAAACTCTGCTTAACTCACAAATATGCCAAGGGCCAACACGCCAACTTGAGGAAATTGGCAACATTGACCATGTACTCCACTATGTAATTCCCAAAAGAAACACAGTTCATCCTTAGCTCTCAGCAGTAGCTCCTATTTCTAATGGCATGCTGTTAAGGACCTCTTTATCCCACTTTCCAAATTTCCTGTCAATGGGGCAGACCTACAGAATGAGCTGGGAGGTTGTGAAGCACGGCCAGAACTCCCTAAAGCCTCCTAGCTAAACCAGCTATTCACTAGCAGTTCCTTTCTTGTGATCATCTTTGCTTAATAGTACACTTGAGCAACACACTTGAGTCACAGAAAGAAAGGGTAAGAATTATTGAAGCTGGTCACTGACATAGGGAACACAGAATCTTCCATCCAGTTTGTGTTGTGGGCACCCATGTACCTGTAGGTCTTTTCAATCCTGTCATATGGCAAGTTACTGCCCTCAAAAATTCTGCTCACACATATTTTATGTGTGTGCATGAACTGGTTAACAGGGCACCCCACTTTGATGTGTTGCCCTTGAATCGATTATATCTAGATGTTAAGATTCAGCAGGGGCATCCATTTTCTATTTTCTGGACAATAGCAAGATTCAGTAACTCTCATCTAACTAAAATTTTCAAAACCATTGCAAGTGTACACTGTGTTGCATCCAAACAAAATGTTAGCTCTGTCCTAGAATAGGTGTATTGGATTACATATTTATTAAAATTTGAAAAACAGGCCAAGCACTTTGGGGAACTCAGCTTCGTTACCCCTGGGATCTTTACTGTCGTGAGCTACCTCTCTCTTCAGTCGGAACAGGGCAACTCCTTTGAGAGCTTCAGTTGAAAAGTTCTTAAGTAGCCCTTAGAACACTTTCCATTCTACATATCACCTTTCATCTCTAGAGCTGTCCCTGCTGACTCATTCTTCCTCTTCTCTGTCTCTGACTCAACAGAGTATGGCCTTGAACATGAGGAGTGTCCCCACTTGGCAGATGAAGAAAATGGGCATCTGATTGGTTCTTCCCTTCTCACATCATCACTATTCCAGGAAATTATGCAGCACAGAAAGAACCCATGAAATGATTGGAGAATGCCAATTCAAAAATAATCCTCATCCTCAGATCCTGTTAATGTTACCAACCACACTGGAAACAGCATTGCCAGTAAACTAAATACTGTAGAATTCTATGATTGTCATTAAGCTGCAAATATCTGTATACTATAACCAAGGAGTAGTGACTGGTAGAAAGGTCTGTAGACTGCCATCCCTCTTACAGCTATAAAACAGTAATCAACTAGACAATTAGCAGTGGGGAAACAAAGTCAGGGGAGGATAACATCAGGGTAAGTTACCATCATCTCTTACCCAGACAATTATAGTACCTTCTCTGCCACCATTCTTGCCCACCCCAATTCTTTCCCTTCCTATAGACCAGGGTCATTTTTAGAACAGCTCTTTCAGATTATACCTCTGCCCCGCTGAAGACTTTCAATGGATTTCCTTTGCCTAAAGGGAAAAAAAATGTAAATTCCTTAGCACAGTCTACAAGGCAATTTATCAGCTGGCTTTTCCTACCTGCCACCTCCTCTTCAGCTCTCTTTTTACTTCTCTCATGTGTTACAACAATACTCAGCTCCTTTAACTTCCTGAAACATGTCAAACTCTTTCTCAACTCAGAACACACACATGTCTCTCTTCCTGGAACACATCTCCTCTACCCTCACCCCCACCCATAGATGACTGCCCTCTCTTTGATTCTTCCCATAAATAGTGTCTTATTTTTAAGGTTTAAACTTTATTACCCATGCTGAGACAGACCTTTTTTATTAGCCTAGGCAGATCTCACCCACTCTCCCCTATCACAAGACCTTATATATTATTTATTTATTTTTCATGCATTTAACAAATTTATTTTTGTATTTTATATGTGCCAAGAACTGTTTTAAGCACTGTGGATACAACAGTGAACAAAACAGATTTAAAAATGTGTGCGTGTGTGAAGCTAACATTTTAGTCAGAGAAGCAGACCATAAGCAAAATTAAAAAGTAAATGAGTATCAAAAACATTTAGAAACTTCATTTTAAACTTATATCTAATTATTTTTATTGATTGATTTTAGAGAGGGAGGAAGGAGAAAGAGAGAGAGAGAAACATCCATTTGTAGTTCCACTAATTTATGCATTCATTGGTCGATTCTTGTATGTGCCCTGACCAGGTTCCCTGCAACCTTGGCATATTGGGACGATGCTCTAGCCAACTGAGCTACCTGGCCAGGGCCTACTTCATTTTATTTTAGATAAAATGGCTATGGAAAGTTTAGCCATAAGGGTGACATGTGAGAAAAGACTGTCAGGAGGGTAGGAGCAACCACTGAACCATCCAAGGAGGAGTGCTCCAGGCAGAGGGGGCATCAATCAGGTGTAAGGACATGAGCAGGAAGATACCTGGGATGTTTGAGGAAGGCAAGGAGTTGAGTGGCTGAGACCGACCAAGGTAGGGGACAGCTGTAAGAGATGAATGAGCCTGGAGAAGCAGTGGTAAGGTCAGGTGGACCTTGGACAACATAGGAAGGTCTTGGGGTTTTTTTCTCTGATTGAAATGAGAAGTGAAGCCCTCAGGAGTTTTGGTGGGGAGAGTGATATGATCTTCCTTGCACTGTGAAATGATAACACCATTATTCCTTGGGGGAATAATCTGAAAGAGCTGTGGAATGAATGTGTGTATCCCTTGAAAATTCATATGTTGATGTCCTAATCCTATGTGTCTGTACTTCACAAGAGGGCCTGTGAGAAGGTGATAAAGGTTAAATACAGTCAGTCATAAGGGTGAGTCCCTAACCTGGTGAGGCTGGTGCCATATGAGAAGAGGAAGAGATACCAGAGCTCTCTCTTTGCATTCAGGCACCAGGGACAGGCCATGTGAACACAGACTGAAAAGGAGGCCAGAACCCAACCACGCTGGCATATTGATCTCAGGTTTCCAGTATCCAGAACTGTGAGCAGAGAGATTTCTGGTTTTAAGCCACCTGGTCTATGGTATTTTGTTATTGCAATGGGAACTGAAATATATTTTATTATTCCTTTTTACCCAAGGTGGGGTAAAAATGGAAGACTTAGTTTCTTTCACAGCACTTAACAGAATTTATAATTATAAATATCTGCTAGAGTGCATTTATTTCAAATCTTCACCCAACTTATGAGCTCCAACAGACTGGTTCTGGGTCTCTCGTTCACCACCCTGCCGTCCCTTCTCAGCTCTGTGCCTGGCAGGTCCTGGAAGTATGACAAAAATTTGCTGAATTGAATAAACTTAGGGTTTCCCCTAAGAAGGCCCTAAACATTTAAGACATTAGCTCTTAAATTAAAAACATTTTCATTTAATTTTTTTTTCTTTAGAGCCTTCTATAAACTGATACTATGATACTTGACATAAGTCAACTTTTCTCTTTTGCTTTCCTTCATTCCACAGCCATTTATTGAGTGCCTGCTATAAACCTGTCGCTCTGCCAGCGCAGGATGCAAAGAGGAGCCCTAGTCACTTACTTCCAGTCATTGACAGGTTTTTATGTTGATATTATTTAATATCATGCCACTTAGTGAGAGTTCAATACCCACAGAAAAAGAGAGAGAACATATTTTCACCCAGGCCAAGTAACTTTAATTTCCACAAAGGTTTTTACTGGACTATTTGGCAATTACCTATTTTGAACTCATATGGCACCTATTTGAAATGTAGCTTTTGTATAGGATAAGTGGCAGTCTCACGTTCTGGATCACTTTCATAGGCTCTGGTATTAGCTTCCCAGGGCTGCTGTAAAGGAATACCGCAAACTGGGTGGCTACCATAAGAGAAATCTCCAGTCCCACAGTTCTGGAGCTAGAAGATGAAGATGTTAGCAAAGCTGCTTCTCTCTGAGGTCTGTGAAAAGGAATCTGTCGCATTCCTCTCCCCCGGCTTCTGGTGATTTGTTGGTAACCATTATCATTCCTTGGCTTGTAGAATCTTCCCCCTAATCGCTGCCTTCATCTTTATATGGTGGCCTCCCTGTGTGTGTCTATGTCCTAATTTCCCCTTGTTTTAAGGAACCCAGTCACATTGGATTAGTGGCCTATTCTATTTCTGTATGTCATTTTAACTAATTATAATCTAGCATGGCACTCTTGCCAAATAAGGTCACATTCTGAGGTTCTAGGGTTAGGACTTCCACATATGAATTTGAGGGAAGACACAATTCAACTCATTACAATTTTTAATAAAGGGATAAATCAAAAGCTCTCCTCGAAAGTTTCCCTACCTTTTTGCCCTTAATACCTGCTTGTCTTTGATAAGTGTTGGGGTTGAAAGTTGAAAAACAAAGTGGCATTCTGCATTCTACAACCTTCATAAGAAAAGCACCATTGTGTAGCCAAGAAAACAGTGCAGTAGGAATCATAAAGCTCTTTCCTATCTCACGTGTCTGATAACATTTGATTCAGCTGATCTTATTGAAGATATCAGTGAGTTTTCTCATATATAAAAGGCAGGGTCAACTTCCATAGTCACTAATGTCTCAATCTGTCCCAGGAAGAGGAAAAGTGTTACGTTCGTGGTAGGCAGAATTCTAAAATGACCCCCATGACCTGCACTTCCTACTGTTAACCCTGTGTTTATTACCTGGCAGAGCAAAAGGGATTTTGCAGTTGTAATTAAGATTATCAATCAGTTGACTTTATCACTGGGAGATTTATACAGGTGAACCAAACATAACTATATGAGCCCTCTTAAACAGTTTCTTCCAACTGGTAGCTAAAGAGAAAGAAAGATTCAAATGTGATGGGGTGTGTGGGGGCAACAACCTGAGAGTGGCCTCTAACAGCCAAGACAGGTATCTAGCCAACAGCCTGTCAAAAAGCGGGGGCCTCAGCCCTCCAACAGCAAGGCACTAAATACTGCAAACAAGCTGAATGAGCTGAGAAGCAAAATCTCCTCCAGAGACTCCAGATAACCCAACTACGCAGAGCCTACGCAGAGAGCCCAGTCAAGCCCACTTGGACACTGACAGACAGAACTGTGAGATACAAATTTGTTTGTATTTGTTTGGTTTGTTTTAAGCCACTAATTTTGCAGTGATACATTACACGGCAACAGAAAACTAGGATATTATGACATAATGGTAAGAAAAAAAGAAGAGAAACTAGGAAGAAGGAAAAGTGAGAGTGGAATGGAGAAAGAAACCAGGTGAAAACCGAGTAGGACAGAGAACTCGCCAAGGAAGGGACTGAGGAAAGACATAAAGACAGGAGGAGATAAGATACATGAGGTTTTCCCTAACTATTGCCACTTGGCCAGAGCTAAACCACAATTCTATTTGATTCTTCAACTGTCCCCTGTTTGCATGGAGTGATGACAGTGAATTTGACAATAGACTGTACAATGCTTTATACAATGAAGTTGAAATCATGATCCATACCACCTAGAAAAACATAAGCTAATTAAAAATAGAAGGAAAACAGTACGTGTGAGCCAAAGAGTAGAGGGGAAAAAAGAGAGGAGGAAAGAAAAGAAGGGAAGATGAAAAAGGGAGGGGAAGGAAAGGAAAGGAGAGAAGAGAAGGAAACAGTAAAGGAAAAGTGGTTTTTAGAGGAATGTGAAATTCCTTATTGGAAACCAAACTGATGCGTGTCAGACAGCACAGTGGTATCAAACTTCTCTGAAGTTCTCCAGAAGCAATGGAGAAATTGCTGTTTCCACTCTGCTTTTTAAGTCTTTTCGAGTTTCACTAGTTGCCTGGCTGCTTAAACAGCCTCCAATGCCATCAAAGGAAGCAAGCGCTCCACAGCCACGGCATTAAAAAAAATGCCTTTACCTCATGTAGGTATTTCTGAGTCCAGCAACTAGGAAAACACAAAATCACATCTGTTTGAAGGAGACAAGTAAGCCAATAGCAATGTTAGAATTTCCAATAAAATGCGGTAATTGAAAATAAGTTTTATTAGGAAAACATCATTTCTGGACGTCCCCTCAGCAAGGCGGAGAAAGTACTCTGACATGGTCAAATCCCAAGAAGTTTTTTTTTCCTGTGTCTTTCATGACTCTATGGCTCCTTTATAGCATGTGGGGACATTTCACCCCATGTTCAGTGCCCACTGACACAGACCAACATCAGCATGTTGAAATAAAGCACAAAGACCAACTTGGTGTAGAATTTATAGTAGAAAGCATTCGTGAGGGAGCCAAAGGGGCCAGGCAATTAAACGAGCACACGCACACAATACCAAACTCTGTGCACAGACCTCCATGGCCAGTTTCACGTAGGAATGCTTTTTTTAGTTGAGCTATTAAACACTAAAAAACAAGAGTTGAATACACAGGACAAAGTTCAGCTATACAAGCTGGCATCCAAATAATGAATAAGGAGAAAGCAGATACTCATCCAGCAACGTATGTTCTGAGTTCTAAGGAAACACCAACTCGATTTCCTTTGTCTGCGACTACCAATATTATTTGTAAAGCATTCTCAACAACTTGGTTAAGTAAGAAAGAGCTCTTTCCAGCAAGAGCTGACAGACCTCTCAGGGAAGTATGCTTTCAGTAGCTTCTCTGGCAGCACTCAGGAAATTCTGCGTGATTATTGCCATTATTTTCTACATAGATGACTGTTATATAATTGTCTATTCTCTGTCTTGTGGCCTTGGGAAGATTTCTGAAGTGATGGCTGATGACCAGCCAAACCCCGAAACTGTCAAGTGACACAGAGTTGTTGATGCCAATCTCAGGGAGGAAAAGTACTACATAATTACAAAATAACATATTTAGACAAGGGGTCAGCAAACATTTTCTGTAAAGGGCCATAGAGTAAACATCCTAGGATTGGTGAACCATATGGTCTTTGTCAAAACTACTCAACGCTGGTGTCGTGTGAAAGTAGCCACAGAAGATACGTAAATGAATGAGTGTGGCTGTGTTCCAATAAAACTTTATTTATGGACAAAAATTTGAACTCAACAATTTTCTTGTCATAAAGTGTTACTCTTATTTCTATCTCCTTCAACCACTTAAGAATGCAAAACTCATTCTCAGCTCACATCCGTACAAAAACAGGTGGTGAGCTCTAATTGCCAAGAGGGTCCCACTCCGTACTCACACTAGTTTATGTTATGTGTTTCCAGAATATAGCACGCGATTTTACTTTTAGATTAAATATCTGATAAAAACATAATAAAAGTTGACTAAGGTTAAATACAATTGGTACCAGATGCACATTTCTGAATGTTGTGAAATATTAATAGAAGTCAACCTTTTCTAATATACTGTAGTTCTCTATATACTTGCTTTTAGAGCTTCTAGTCCATGAATAAAATACAATGCAGAAAATCTAAATGTCCTAAATAACTTGACGACCTATCAGTTACAATTATTTTGAGACTGAAATACTGTGTAATGTCATTAAACCCCAAGATTTGTTTTCCAAAAGACAAATTATCTGTTATTTCACTGAGAATTTGATAATGAATCATGTGCAATAACACAGTTACTAATGACCTATAGTCAGCATCTACCCTGCCCCTCATCCTCTGATATCAGTGATCATGTGAAATGGATAAACCCAAAGAATCAAGCTAAGGTTGACTCTAACTGCAGACCCTGGGGATAACTCCAGTGGGGATTTTAATGTAGTTATTACCATTTTCCACAGAGTGTGATTCATAGTTCAAGGCAGCACTAGCCATCATTGCCATAGCACTATTTGTATGTGTATAAGTTTTCCAATGTGTATGGCTGCATATTCTTCATATTAATGCTAAAGAGTTGTCTCACCCAGATCAATACTATCAATTAATTAATCAATCAAGTATTTTCCAATTCTGTGATTTATCCAAAGCTTCTCAAAATTCCGTTTGTGTCTGCTTTCCCTTAATATACTGCCAGAGTTATTTATATGTCTGTTCACTGGATCTGGCAATTACTTTTTCCAAATTGTAATTTTTCCCTTATAACATAATTGAATTTAAGTTTTAGGAATCTGGTTAGGCTCCAGTACCAAAAGAACATCATTTAAATGCTTCAAAAAAGGAGATAAATCCTGGCTCGATCACCTCCATTCTCAACAGGAAAATGTACCTTCTTGGCTACATAGAATAAGTACCATCCTCTTTTGTCTTTAATTTACCTCTGATGTATTTTCTCCTTTAGTTCTTCTTCAGTGTTGTTTATTGCATTCTTCCAACTCTTTTCTTCCCTTCTTATACAGTTCAAATTTGTTTTGTTCCTTTCATATTTCCCAACCTTCCTTCCCTTCTTCCTTTCTTCCTACAAATACCAATTAGCTCTGAGGTCCCGTGCTCTGCACCAGCTATACAATGATGAACAAGACACCGCTGCATGAGATGGTGGCTTAAGATGTGCACGAAGAGCAAGGCGTGGCACGGGGCTCAAAGTCTACACCCCTTTCTAAGCCTGAGACCCTATGCACCTCATTTTCAAGAAACCTGTGCTTTCTTCCCAGTCTCTTCAGCGTCTTAAAATTCTCCCTCTTCTTTAGCACTCTTTAACTTCAAGCACAATATGCCTCCTCAAACTGAAAAGTAGTCTTTACTTTTGCTTTGATGTTTTGATAAAATATTTTAAACATATAAAAATTGAGTAAAATAATGTCACCAACAACCTAAGTATCACGTTAGTGTTTTATTTGACTCTGACAAAAAAAAATAAAACATTTCAAGAACAATTAAAGTTTCCCATTTCTACCTTACATCTCTTTTAACCCTCCCCCCCATCAAGTAACCACCATCCTAAACCCTTCCCATTCAGTTTTGATATATTTTTGCTTCATACGTGTGGGTCTATGTAGTTTTACTACCTGTGTACATAGTTTTTAAAATACTGTTTTCTTGAATTTTTTTTAAAGTACATTATATCACACTACCCCATTCTGAAATTTGGGCATTAAGTATATTTAATATATTATCTATACTCCTGAGATGTATCTATATTGATGCATATGGTTTCTTTTACCCAATGAGTACTATTTACCATATGAATAGGACACAAATTATTTATCTTTCCTTTTTACCTATGGACATTTATGTTACTTCTAATTGCTCGCTATCAAGTAGAATGTTAGAATAGATATTTTATTAGTACACTTCTCTTTGTGGACATGGGAAAAGTTTCTCTAAAGTACTCAGCCAGATGTGAAATATCTTAGGTCAGGTGCATTTTCGCTTCACTAGAAACTGTAAATAGTACCAATTGCCTCTCCACAATAGTTATTTCTATGTGCTCTCTTACTATTAATATTAATGTATGAAGCTTCTTCACATCCTTGCAGCAATTGGTATTGTCAGGTTTTTGCATTTCTTACTGCCTGATGGGCTAAAATGTATTTTATCATTGCTTTCCAATCTGGTTTCCATCCTCGTTTAGATATAAAACTGTTCTTTCTGTGGACATCTAATAATCACCTTCTGCTTAGTTACAAAGACTTCACTTGTACTCATCATTCTGTTTGACCTCAATTGCATTTGGCATCCTGGTGATGACCAAATACAAGCTCTCCTCTCCCTTTGCTTACACTGAACAGTATTCTGGGAAAGAGGAAGCCAGGAACAAGATGTCCCCTTAGAAGTTCAGATGTGAATCAGGTAGATAGCTCAGGGAAGGTACTCTTCAAAAAAATATATTTAATAATAGAACTCCAAATTTGGAAAATTAAGAAAAAATTAATACAGGTAACTTTTATAATATGAAATATGTGAAATTAATATCAAAACAAATACTCCCAAACAAAATAGATTTCTGGGTTGTGCACAAAACAGATCGGAACATATTCATAAAAAGAACTATATTTTTGCCATAATTTCTCTAAGTTTTATTAATGTCTTATTTTTCAAAAATATATTTTATTGATTATGCTAATTACAGTTGTCCCAATTTTCCCCCTTTGCCCCCTTCACCTGGTACCCTAATTCCCTCTAGCAATCCCCCTTCCTTAGTTCAGGTCTATGGGTCATGCGTATAAATTCTTTGGCTATTCCAGTTCCTATACTGTTCTTAATGTCCCCCTGTCTATTCTGATCCTACCAACTTGTACTGCTTAATCCCTGCACCTTCTCCCCTATTCTCTCTCTTTACTTCCCCTACTGATAACCCCCCATGTGACCTCCATATCTATGATTCTATTCCTGTACTGACTGTTTGCTTGGTTTGTTTTTAGATTCAGTTGTTGATAGTTGTGAACTTATTGTAATTTAATGTTCATTGTTTTGATTTTCTTCTTTTTCTTATATAATTCCCTTTAACATTTCATAAAATAATAGTTTGGTGATGATGAACTCCACTAGTATTACTTTGCCTGGAAAGCACTTTATCTGCCCTTCAATTGTAAGTGATAGCTTTGCTGGATAGAGTAATCTAGGCTGTACGTCCTTGCTTTTCACATCACTTTGAATACTTCTTGCCAGTTCCTATGAGCCTGCAAAGTTTCTTTTAAAAAATCAGCTGACAGGCTTATGGGTATTCCTTTGTAGGTAACTGTCTGCTTCTCTTTTGCTGTTTTTAAGATTCTCTCTTTATCTTTATCCTTTGGCATTTTAATTATGATGTGTCTTGGTGTGCTCCTCTTGGTGTCCATCTTGTTGGGACTCTCTATGTTTTCAGGACTTGCATGTCTATTTCCTTCACTAAATTAGAGAAGTTTCTTTCATTATCGTTTCAAATAAGTTTTCAATTTATTGCTCTTCCTCTTCTCCTTCTGGCATTCCTATGATTCAGATGTTGGTATGTTTGAAGATGTCCCTTGGTTTTTTAAGTTTTTTTTTTTCTTCTTGCTGTTCTGACTGACTGTTTTTTTTTTCTTCCTTGTATTCTAAGTCATTGATTTGATCCTCATCTTCATCCCCTTCACTGTTGGTTCCCTGTAGATTTTTCTTTATTTCAATTAATGTAATCTTCATTTCTGCCTGGGTGTTTTTTATGTTGTTGAAGTACCCAATGAGTACCTGGAGCATCCTGATAAGCAGTATTTTGAACTGTGCTTCAATAGGTTGCTTATTCCCATTTCATTTAGTTCTTTTTCTGGAGTTTTGTTCTGTTCTTTCACTTGGACCATATTTTTTTGTATCCTCACCTTGATGGCCTCCCTGTTTATTTCTGTGTATTAGGCTGAGTTGCTTTAACTCCCTGTCTTAACAGCGTGGCCTATTGTAGAAAAATGAACCTGTTAAGTTGTATGGTGTGGAGCCTTTGGTACTTGCCAGGGCATAACATTACTCTGTTGCTCTGTGTGGGGAGAGTTTGGAGAGGGGACAACACCACTGCATGGCCTCTGGAATTTTCCCAGGAGGAAGCTGTCTCTACCTTGTTTTATCCAGCCTGGCACCTTGTTTCTACCCGGTGGCAGCACCCAGCTCCTTGACCCTAGTTAAGGGGTAGTTACATTTATACAGTCCTAAAATTACATTTGGCCCTTTGAAGGCAACCATGAGGCTGATGTGGCCCCCAGTGAAAATGAGTTTGACACCCCTGGACTAGACAAAGAACATGTATGAATGACTCAGGGACATGGACGACAGTGTGGGAATTTACTGTGGGAGTAGGAGTGGAATGGGCAGAGGAGGGCAAAAGGGGAAAATGGGGACAACTACAATAGAAACACAATAAAAATGATTAAAAAATAAACATAATATTTGAATCTACTATAATGTCAAAAATGGAACTCAAGGTCTGATGAAAGCTTTAATGATGCATCTTCCATTTCCTTTTCTATAGTTCATTTGACTATGCACGCTACAACACAGATTAAAAAGAACACCATTTGGATTTGACCCCAGGAAGCTTTCAGTGGGCCTAAATGTGTAGCTACATACAGAAAATATCCTAAAACATTGCTGATTGCAGCTCATGCATAACTGAAGTAGCAACTCCACCATTCTTTGCCCACCGTGATGTCACTGATGATATTAAGCAAATATTCACTGAAGAAATTCATTCAACAAATATTTTATGAGAATTGACTCATTGATTCTTCTAGGTGAAAGAATAAATAAGAGTCTCATCCCTCACACAGCTTAGGTTCTAGAGCTCTCTGAAAGTAATGCCAAGCTCTGGTCAGCAAGTTCCGTTTTACAAGTTTTTTTGAGGAATGAGGTGTTTTCATTTGGGGGGAAAGAATATGGTAGCTGTCAATGTTGGTAAAACTAACATTCCAAAATGTGACAAGGCTGATATCAAGTAAATAGTCACAAACATTGTAAAAACATGATGTCTGATGTCTAGATTTCTCAGTATAGTCTAATTAAAAATACAAAGTAATGGTGTTTTACTTTGAATGACAATCAAGTAAAAAGTTTTAAATAAAAACCATGCAAGTCTTTTTTTAAAGACTTTCCTCTGCCCCACACATGAAGTTGGAAATTACTAGAACCTATACCCAAGAATCTTCAAAGACTGAAAATTTTAGGTGAAATAGCCCCTTTAATTGCAAAAGGTAAAATGTTATTTCTTTGGTAATTTTCATTAAAACTTGTATTCTGAATGTTTCCAAAACTTTTATTAAAGATACTCTATGTTTATTTATGGAAGAAGTAGTGTTCTTTATTCAATAACATTATGGTGTTTCTTTGTATAATTTCTATAGTTAATCCTCAAACAGATTAACTCAGCAGAGGATAACATATTTAAGGTTTGGCAAAAACTCAATCATTACCTTTTATTTTTTTTTGGTTGACTTGTGATGGTTCTACCAATGAGAGAGTCTATTCAACTATTAGTTTATTCTAAATTTTTAGCTAAATATTTTATGGAGTAAAAATATTCTTTCTTCAAGCCTTGGAAACTACCAAAAAGGTAAATTATGGTTCTGTCAAAGATTTTCTAAGCAAAAGGGCAGAATTAGGGAGCTTTTTTAGTATAAGCTTTCGCTATCCTAGAAATGTTGGGTTGGTAATCTAGATTATTAGGAAAATAACTGGAGAAAAAGAAAAAGCACCAATACTCTGTGCCCTTTGTTCCCAAGAAACGCTTTTCCAAATGCTGTGAAGTTCACCTAGAGAGGAATTCACCTCCTTTATGACATAATCAAGTAGGAGGATAACAGAATACAAAATACCAGATTTTTTTTTGTTTTGTGAAGATATGAATATGGATCAAAAAATGCTTGTGTTCCATGTTGAGGCTCTTTGATTCTCAAAAGGAAATATGCTGGGCTAAATTTATGAGCTGAAAGACCAAGTGGCCTATTTTTGGAATACCAGAGAAAAGACCAACTGTGTCAAACTTGAAAAAATTATAAGTGGATGTTGGCTAGTTGGCAGATATACTTTAAGCATTCAGTATACTGAATCTGAAATTTCAAGAGAAAATTTCCAACCTCATTTCCCATTATATTTCCTCATTTCCCATTAAATTTTAAGCATTTATAGCTAAAACCTAGATATGGATACAGCTAAAAAAAACTAATAGTCTCAACTTGCTGAAGATTTCAAGGACAATATCCTAAAAACTATTTTAAAGTGGAAAATACTGAGTTTCATCTACTACTACTGTAGGAAAAATATGGATGGTTTTTTTTTTGACATTGTGGCAAAATCCCTTTTGGAAACTCACAAGATATATTTTCTAGGCTTGGGCTGTACACAACTGCTCAGAATAGAGATTTTTCAAATTATACTTCATTCAGTTTCCAAAATTAAATTTTATATAATCATGAGTGGAGTAAAATATCACCCCAGAGGAAGTAAACAGGCTTCCCATGTCATTATTTGATGCCCATCAACATACACATAACATGCATTTTCTTCACTTTGGGGAAACAACAAAAACAACTGTACAACAGATTTGATATTTGGGTACTATTATGTCTTTCCTTTTCCTCATAGTCTACCATATAAAATTTTATAGCAACCAAGTGTACTCAACTCTCAGATAAACAAATTTTTTAAGTTATTTAAGGATTCAAGAAACCTCTTTTTCTTCTAAAACCACCACTGAAATGTTTTTGCTTAGCTATTTAAAATTGTATGCATTAGAAAAATGCATACAATTATTAGAAATGCATACAATGCATACAAAAATTAGAAAATGTATGCATCAAAGCTACTGTCTTTCTGATCTTGGTGGGGTTTTGGTCTTACTACACTCCCTCACCAGATTTTCTCAAGACTTGGCTCTTGGTCATTTTCCTGCCTTCTTTGTGTGTGTGTGCATACATGTGTGATAGTTACTTAAAAAAAAAAAGAAGAAAAACTTACTATTTCCACAATTTGAACTGTGACCTCTGTGCAGAGAAATCTGTGAGTTCTTGACACTTACACCAGATCTCCCTTGTTGTATGTATACACACACACACATATATATATTTATTTCCATTTATTCATCTGATATGTATAGGACCCTACTGTCTCTGGGTCTTGCTACAGGCACTGCAGATAGAAGAGAACACAGTGCAGTCAGGGCGGTGCCTTTAGCATTGCCCATCGATAGCATCCTTAGATACATGCTCAACACATAGCATTCAACATTCATTACTCAACACTCATCATTTTCCATGTATACTAGCTCCCTTTCTTGATTAATATTTTTGGTTAGTGCTACAACCACTCGCCTATTCATCCAGTTGTGTAACTGTGGGTGAACTTGTATATTGGGAAGAAAGAAAAGAGACTTTTTTAGTTTTCACTTCACACCTACCCATTTTTTATTTCAAATCTGTCCTTTCCTATCATTTTTTAATTGATCCCCTTAACATTCAGGGATTTTCCCTTTCAATCTACTCTGTATACAGTCGGCACACTGTTTTTGGTGTATCAACTGCATTAATGTCACACTGCTTTTCGAAAACCATCATTGCTTCACTATCTACGGAATAAATCTGAAACTGTCATTCTAGCATTCAAGACAATGCACAAAGTATAAGATACTTTTCAATTTTATCTCCCAACTCTCCAATATCTATGTTGTGCTGCAGCCAGACCACTCCCCTCGCTGTTCACAAGACACACTTAAGCCTTTCCACCTCCATATTCAGTACCTCCTGGAACGCTTCTCCCCCACCAGCCACCCCACGTGCTTCTCTAACTGGCCAGGTGTCACCCAATTTAAGGTAGACCAGCTCCTCCTGGATTTTTTCTTTAACTCTTCTAACCAACATTCAAACCGCTCAGTTACCATCTTGGCGCTCATCACGTTTGATCATTTAGCTTTAAAAAAATGAGTAGTATATTTTTATCTCTGAAACCAAATTCAACTTCCGTAAGGCAGGAGCTTTCATTTTTACCTTGTCTCGTACAGCTCCTACTGTGGTGGTTGTGTTTGTCTAAAGGTTTACATTATAGAATGATTTGTTCTCTGACAGATTTCAACGTGCCACAGACTAGTCATATCCTCGAAAGGCACGAGTGAAGTGCCGTATAAGGTGGTGAAGTTTTTAAGAAAGGCACAGCTGCATCCCCTTGCAGCAATGTTTTAATGAGATCTCCTGCATGGCCGTATTCCTTCTCTTTGTATTAGTTCTCAAATCAAAGAATAACTCAGTGTCTCCATACTTACCATTTACTTTGGTTTTCACGTCAGCTGTAGAAAATGAGAAATTATTTCCTACCTTTTAGCGACTGCAAAACAAATGCCAAGAACTGCATTTTGATTTGATGTTCTCTTTGTAAACAATACTTAGACATTTGATTCTATTAACTGAATTAGTATGTGGAAAGCCTTTTGAAAGATTGGCTATCCAGACAAGCTTATAAAACATCATTTGTTCCCTGCTCAAAGGAGTAATGGTGAGAATTGTACATTAGGGAAAAAATATCAAATGCATTTGCTGTGACTAACAGCACTAATACGGCCCAGTTCGGGCTCCATTATTGTTTATTATCTGCTTTTTGACAGTGCTCTGCATTTTTTCCGAAGAATCTGATTTAGAGATAAGCAGAATCCTCCTCAAGCGAGAACATGCTCAATGTGCAGTATGTCGATAGCAAAGTGCTGATGGACATTATTCAAGAATTCCGATACATCAGGAACTGTACCCCTGTGGCTCATAACGTGAATCAAGTGTAGCTATCTGATCGGTTTGCCGAGGCCACACTTCACATTCTCCTGGCTGACAGTGCCAAAAAAAAAAAAGACAGAGCTCCTCACCCAGCACCTGCCAATTAATGTGTTTACAGTGTCTGTCACTCTGCTAAGCAACGTGTGCCTGAAAGTCACAGATAATTCCGTGGTCAGACGAGCCCCACCTCCCACCACGCCCCAGCCCACCCCGCTGTACCATCCTTCTAAGGACAATAGCCAGCAGTGCTTCTGAATGGACGCCAAAGAATCTGTGAAGAGGCCGTGGTGTTAAAATCGAGTAATCTAAAAGCAGAGAAGTCTGGGCTGGACCAGAGCAAAGATAATCCCTAAGATATGGGCTTTCAGGAATTTTATATTAAGGGAAAACAGAAAGCTTTATTAGACATTAACTTTTTCAACAGCTTTTTTGAAGCATAACTTATATAGCATAAATTCACCCCTTGCAAGTATAGGATTGGATGCTTTTTAGAAAATTTATAGACTCTGCAATCATCACCACAATACGGTTTTAGAACATTTCCATCACCTACAAGTGAGGGGCACCATCCCTTTGTGCTCCTAATTTGCAGTTAATTCTTATTGCCATCCCACCACCTAGCAATAAATCTGCTTTGTGTCCCTATACGTTTGTCTTTTCTCAACGTTTTATACGCATGAAATTATAAAATGCATAGTCTTGATGCATTGAGATTCTTTCACTAAGCAAAATGTTTTGAAGTTCGAACACATTGTAGCATTTATCAGCAGGGCACTTCTTTTTATTGCGGAGTAATACTGCATTGTATGTCCATTCACCATTAATAGTCATTTAGGCTATGTTACTATGAATATTCATATACATGTCTTTGTGTGGATATAATTTTTTGCTACAAATTAAAATAACCTTTCCCCTTCAAAATTAGTTTTTTCTTCCTAAGTGTTATAATTCTGAATTCTATTAGAATGATCAATAATCACACAAAATAGTAACCCCAACAAGATTTTTAAAAAATGAAAAGCTGTACCTGATCCACTTCACTTGGCTACATTCTTCACCTGACTGTTCTCCAACGATATTCTGTGCCCAGCTAAGTAAATACAGAGAAATGGCACAAGGTCAACTCAAAATGCTAGAAAAGGTAGCCTTTATCCAGGGTTATGAGCTTTTTTTTCTTCCAGGCACACAATAATATAAACACAATAAACCCTTCCCTGACATGAACTCATTCAATGCCATAGATCTTGACATAAGCAGAACGGGAAGTCTGCTAAGACTAGATTCCCAGTACTCGTGATGTGCACTCTGGGACGTACTCAGCCAAATACTCTTTACCTCAGAACAGAAAAAATTGCTACCAACTTAGAGATATGCAGAGAATTTTCCTGGCAGGTAGACTGTCCCTCTTACAGACTTAATGCTGGGTTTCCCCCAAACTCCTATGTTGAAGTCCTAACTCCCAATGCGATAATATTTGGAGGTAAAGCTTTGGGAAGTAATCAGGTGTAGATGAGGTATGAGGAAAACCAGTGTTCTTATAAGAGGAGACCAGGAAGCTGGTTCTTGCTCTCTCTCTTTCTCTCTCTCGCTCTGCCACATGAGGATCAGCAAGCAGGAGCTATCCGCAAGTTTGGGAGAGGATCCCCACTCAAACCTGACCATGAAGGCATCCTGAACTCTGACTTTGAGTCTCTAGAACTATGAGAAATAAATGTCTGTTTTTAAGCCACCCAGTCTATGATATTTCGTTATTGTGGACTGAGACAATTCCTTTCAGTGACCTTCCCCCCCACCCTAAGACATACTCTTCCTTTTCCAAAACAAAACAAAATAGAACAATACAAGCAAAACTGTGGAAATTAATATGAATATTATTTTTTGTTTCTTTCCTGTGTAACTTCTTACTTTGAAATTTTATGAAATTATAAAAGATCTAACAGGATATTTTACTTATTTCTGGTATCTGGTGGATAATTTTTCAGAAGCCCCCTTTTCATAATAAATATGTTATTGCAGAGTTTTTCACATTTCAGACTGATTTTAATTTGCTTTAGTGCCAATATTTTTAATGAGGGCACACATCTCTGAAATGATCATGTAAATCACTAGGAAAATATGATTCTTTTTCACAAAATGTGTTCAGAACAACCCCTGAGAAGCATAAACCTTAGTAAATGTGCAAAACCACTCTAGTGTATGTGGCTGGAACTGAGGTCTTAATATATGTCCCTTGTCTAGCTGCCAGAAGTTGCATGAGGAAAGAATGACCATATGCCTCTAGCGACATTCTGCTTCATGAGCCCAAATTACGCCAAGCATTGATGACACCGTGACCATAGCAATGAGTTTGCACATGATAGATTAGACATGTCCAAATATCTATGAAACGAAAAAAAGCATATAGAATATTGTCAACAGGATACATCTCTGGAATAATCAGTAGACAACTTGAGATGGTGGGAATCCCTCTTACAAAGACATATTTGTATGGTCAGATGACAGGGTACTGAGCAACTTTAGCTGTAATCAGCACATTTATCTTTCAAAAACTCATCACTGTAATTACAAAAAGCTACTGTGTGTCTACATCAAGAGAACATTTTTCTGAGGAATAGTAGTTGAACAACGAGTAACATCTTGCTACTATTGCCATCTTCTTGGTTATCCAATAGAAAAATGGCATACTTTTAATGTTCTGCTAGTACAGGAATAATAGAGGTTTAGGTCTTATTGAATCTGAGGTGGCCACGGGGTATCAGCTTTTGATATCAAGACAGCTGGAGATGCCAGTATGGAGCTCAAAAGAAAAACCTGGCTGGGGAGTTGGACTTTTAATTCATTCATGTCAGGATGCCAAACGAAGCATGGCAATGCATAACCCAGTGAAGGAAAAATTTGCTGACTGATGAGAAAGCCGGGCAAAACCCCTCCTAAGTGTCCACCTGCGGGACGCTTTGAAAATACAGAGGAGGATGAAGAGTCTACAAAGGCAGGTGGAACAGCCTGTCTCAGAAGCCAAAGGAAATGAATGTGCAGAATACATAGATGAAGAGAGGTATCCCAGCAGTGCCAAACGCTACAGAAAAGTCATGGATGAAAAATCCCCAAAATGTCCACTTGATTCAGTAGTTAAGATGTTGTTAGTAATGTTAACCAGGTCACAGTGGACAGAGAAAGAGAGAGGACAAAGAAACACAACCAGTGGGGATTATTTTTTCAAGATGTTTGGCTCTGAGAAGAAGGAAAGAGACATGTCATTAGTGGGAGGAACAGAGGATGAGAGGTTAAAGACACTTATTCAGTTATTTACTTAGGTAACTCAATACACTGAGAGAGGTTTGGGTACTAATGAGAAAGAAGTAGAGAGGAAAAGATGGAACACACAAGAGGACGGATTCTGATGAATTTTAGATACTCGGCCAGTAACGAGTTGAAGAAGGTGTGCTCCAGATCCGCACTGTTCTGTTTTAGAGACACGGATCCTGGAATTACCGAGTTCATTCAACTCACAGTGCTGCTGCTAAGTGGCAGAAGCAAGTCCCCATCACAGAGCTTCCATTTCACAGCATGAGGCATTTCTGTGAGGCACAGTCTGTTTAAGCCTAAGGGCCTGCAGGGTGGTCCTTCCTGCAGGCAAGTGGCGGATTCAGAAATGTCAGTAAGATGTACGGAGGGCACACCCTAAAGAACCCAAATTCCTGGTTCCTGGTACAACCAGGAGATCTAACAGCTTCCCTGTATTGAAACAGGTTTTGCCTGGTTTTCATGATCCTCTTAGCCCCATTCACTGTGTCAGTTTCTGCTTCCTCCTTGGTCGGTGTGTCTGCCTTGGGCCCAGGGCTCTGCCTTCGCCGGTGCCTTTGCCATATTCCCAGGGTAGGGCTGCTAGATAAAAGGCAGGATGCCCCATTGAACTTGAATTTCCAACAAACAAGTTTTTATTTAGTAAAGATATATCCAATTCAATATTTGGAAGATACGTATGCTAAAATGTTAGTCATGTTTATCTTATATTCAAAATTGACTAGGCATCCTTTTTTTTGTTGTTATTTTTGTTGTTGTTCTTGTTGTTTTGCTAAGTTTGGTAGCCCCCTCTCTGGGGACAGATAGCCTAGATGACTTTCTCCTTCTCATCCTTCCTGCCCTCCACTGTTCAGCACAGAGGCCACCACCCGAGGCCCCGACGGAGAAGTATTCACACGCTCTGCTGCTCTAGGAGTCCCCAAATGTTTGAAAAACCCTGCAGTGTATTATTGGTCTTAAAATGTATCTAAGGCTTTTTTTTTTCTAGACTTGCTTCTTTAATCATGTGTAGTCCAGTAAATATCAAAATTGCCTAGTATTCCATGAGTAACATGAATTAATGACAGATAAAGTCAATAGAAATTGGATGGAGGAGAGGAAATTGCCTCATATTTTTTATTTTTCCTTGGATAATCTACAAAGCAAATAAGGAGTGATGGCCACATTTAATCTCACCTAGTTGGTTGGTACATAAGGCGCAGCTTAGGAAAAAAAAAATTGGGGATGTATCTGCCACATCTTGTCTCAGAGGACTGCTTAGAGGTTAGCAACGGTGAGCTGCTGACCCAGTGTAGTGGCTTAAGTGACGAATAGAATGAAATCAGGGCTCAGTTAATTTACGGGCCCCTGGCCTGATGTGTTAGCCCAAGCATGTACTAAGTGCCTATGGGAAAGAGCGGGAGCTCACGGCATTTACTCTGCAAAAAAACCAAAAGCACATTTTCCTCAAGCATTTCCCCTTCATTTAAAAGTTAAATCGCGTATTTCAGAGATAAATCTAAGCCATGTGTTTTGCTTCTTCCCTTTAACAGCTCACTGTTCTGGAAAAGCTTACTGTCACGTCAAGGACATCCAGAATGTCGTTTTTATTCCAAACGAGAAAACCACATTGTCCCTAAACACACAACAACATTCAGCCTCACGAATACATATGCAGGGTTCTAACTCACATCTCAAAAAATACATTTCTTTTCAACTGATCAGTTTATGCCCTTTCCGAAGCTACTTGTCATCTGGTCAATGCCTTCGGCAGTTAAAAGCACACAGCCAGATACTGGGCTATGTGCTGTACTTGGCTGCACGTAGCGCGCACTTTTTTAATCAAGTTTTTGAGAGAAAAATAAGGATGTGCATTATACATGGCAGTACCTGAAATACCTCGTCTCTGTTCTCATGTTTTGTAATTATTTGTTACACAAAATTTCTTGTACCATAATATGTTCAAAAATAAATGCTAAAATTCCTTTATAATAAAAAAAACAACCAGTATCTAAATATAAATGAGTAAAACACTGAATTAAACAATTAAAAGAAAATATTTTTTTTCCCTGAAAATTTGGGCCAAAAATGTGGGTGTACGTAATAGACGTCAAAATATGGCACTTTCCAGTCTAATCTCAATCGCCCTGGTTAGGACATATTACTAATTCAGTTAATAGATGGAGATACTGAAGTCTGAAGAGGTCATATAATGAATGTGTGAAGCAACTAAAAGGCAGCACAAGTTCTGCCTAACACGAAAGCCCATGGTCTTTTCATTTTCCCAGGTGGTAGTATGTTCCCTTAGGTAGCATGTTTCCTATTTAGGTAATAAAAGCTAAATCATCCCTATTTCTACATGTGGATAGTCTTAATAAACAACATAGGCAAAAGCAACTGACGCAGAGTTGACCAACCCATATTTAACCCAGTGGAGAAAAACGCACTAAAGATGGCACATGCATGGATCTAAAAAAAAATCCATCTTTTACACCAAAAAAATTTGATTGTAAAATTCACAAAAGCAAAACACCCAGCTTCTCTTCATTAAGATGAGGTATACGATAAATACTACCTCCAGAGCTCATGGGTTTTTTGGAGGGTTGGAAGTTTTACATATACATTGTACTTTTTTTCCTATGATGCATGTATAAGAAAAGAGAAAGAACATTTTCAAAGCACATGCGTTAGAGAAATCTAACAGGGAGGAGTGAGCAAAACTACAAGTTCTGGATTCTGACACTCCTGGGTTCCACACCAAGTTCTACTGCTTACTTATTGATTTATTCAATTACGGGTCCTTTGCTTGACTACTCTGTACCTCAGTACCCTCACTTAGCAAATGGACATAATAATACCTAGTTATGGGAATGTTATAACAATTAAGTGAGATTATATTTGGAAAATAGTTGGCCTAGTGCCTCGGTCATAGTAAGTACGTCGTAAATGGTGATTGTGGTTGTAGCTGAACAATCAAGCAGAAAACGCTGGCAGCCATACTAGAGTGGTGGAGGCCAATGAGGCGACATTTTCAAATAATTACAGGCCATGAATAGGAAAAGGAGAAACCTAGCTCAGTGCTTGGCAGCGTGGGAGGAAGGGGGGAGGGAAAGGGACTGTCAGACGGCCACACAGGAAGACCCAGAAGGGCTCGACAGCAAATTTGCAATGCGTAACAAACAAAGACAGGCCACTTACATTTTTGGGCTGTAAATAAACTCAGTTTGAATGTTTCATATGCACAAAAAATAAAACACTAAAGAAATTATTTTTACTGGCTTAGGAGGAAAAAAAAAATTAGGAGATTCAGAATCTTTGTGGCTTAGCCATAGACATAAGCATTAGCCCATGTGCCCCTTGCTTAAAAGTAACTATAGTGTTACTAATGGGAGTCTTTTAAAAAGTGGAAACCACAATTAATTGTCATTACATTGTGTTTGCTTAGTGATCATGGAAATCTGCCTTTGAGGAAAAAAATCTAAATATATCCACTTTAGGTTATTTTCATGTTTTCTTAGAGTAAGGGCCAGCAAAGTATAGCTTACATCAAATGTGGCCCACGGTCTTTTTTTTTAAATAAAGTTTTATTGGAACACAACCTCATTCACTTGTTTACAGACAGCTAGGCCTTCTTTTGAGCAAAGGACTGCATGAATTACAAAGCCTAAAATATTTACTACATGGCCCTTGGCAGCAGAAGTGTACCAACCCCTATCTTACAGCGACAAGGGAAGTTTTGTGTCTTATTCAGACTGGGCTGCCATAACAGAGTGTCACAGACTGGGCGTCTTGAATAATGGACGTGTATTTTCTCACAGGTCTGGAGGCTGGAAGTCTGGATGCCAGCCCGGTTGGTTTCTGGGGCAGGCTTTCTTCCTGGCTTTTAAGAGGCGTCCACTCACATTGTGCTTATATGTGGGGGGATTTTGGGGGGCTGTGGGGGGTGTGGAGAGGGGTTAGAATGGAAATAAGAAAACAGTGAGCACGCCTCTCTGGGAATCTTTTTTTAGTACACTAACCCTATTCTATTAGGGCCTCATCTTGTCACAGGCACACCTCGTTTTATTGTGCTTTGCTTTATTAAGCTTCACAGACATTGTGTAGTTTACAAATTGAAGGCAAGAGTCTCTACCAGTAAAATGATTGCCACTCACTTTATTTCAATACTCCCTTTATTGTGGTGCTCAGAGGCTGAAAATGTCCAAAAATAGACCCCAACCTCATTTAACCTTAATTACTTCCTTATAGACCCCATCTCCAAATACAGTCACATTGGGAATTAGGGCTTCAACGCAGGAATTTTGGGGGACACACCTTCAATGTATAGCATACTTCAAACCGACAACATGTGGTTTAGTCTACAATGTCCGTGGCTTTTTCTTCCCCATGCTCCCTCCAATGTGCCTTTCTAAACACCTCTGGAAAAATAGGTTGAAAACAGTAGAGTGGAAACCTTTCCCCACTGATTATGAGTAAGGAGACTATCTAGGAACCTTACCTCAGTGTGACCCTTAGCCAAGCATTTGAGCTTGAAGAAAAATAGAGATGAAATGACTTCTGGAGGGCAGAACAAATTCTTCCATTGAGAAAATGAAATGCACCTATTCATCCATTCCCCTGAGTGGTAGTTTTCATCATGTGGATGCCTTTTTATCTTACTGAGGGAAAAAGCAGGGGAGTACTTAGGGAGACTCTGTGACCAAGTGGGTTACAAGATTCAAATAAGCATTATGGGTCAAAGTCAAGTTGTAGGCCTCATCATTCGGGCACTATTTGCCAAGAGGATATAACTCTATTTCTCCAGCAACCACAGAGTATTTTAAGAGACACTACCTCATTCATCTTCTGAGTGCCCTTTGAAGTAAGTGTCCCATATTTTATTTCTATTTTATAAATGGAAAAACTAGGGCAGAGAGCATTTATATGCCTCTCCCCAGAGTGAATCAATCACTAGAGGAACTGAAATAGAACAATTTTAAACTCCTTGTTCTCTATGCATTCAACCACGAGTTGGTGTCATAAAGACCCCTCCATAAATAAAATGTCCTATGCTCTTTAGATAAGGTATTACTCACACTACGAACACCTAATGCATTTCCTGCTATACCAATATGGTGGATGAGTCTCTATCTTTGGCATGTTTTATGAACTCCCTTTTCAATTATATGAAACATGAACATCAATAGGAAAGAAATTTTAAACTGAATAGGTTATATAGTCAAGGCACCAAAAAAGTAACACTGGCTGGAGATCCTGGCACCATACTGTGCCAGGACCTAGAAACAGGCTCTAGCACCATCTAGTGGGAGACCAAGGTAACTCATGAATTATTAAGGGTTGTTTGCCACCCCGGGGGTTCCTTTTGCTTAGAAGTTTGGGTTATTTCCTGTTTAAAGCTTCCTGGGCTGGCTTACTCCCATGTAGGAAGTGTATCTCTTGTTGAAGTCAGCGTGGAAGTACACCACGGGTTGGACTTGGGTTACCAGTTGTAGCTTTGTTCCAATGACACAGAGGAAAAAGGATGAGGACAAGAAGTGAAAGAGATGAGTTTAAACCTATTCCACCAGTGGCTCTTCAATTTTACACAAATTACCCGATCTCTCCAGATCCCTATTTACTCATCAATATGGGGAAGTTAAGGGTCGTTGTGACGATTCAAAGAGATTTTTAGGTTATTTATATCTTTACACAATAACCCTCAACAAATATTTGTTTACTCTCTCGCCCAAAAGATTTCTATGCTATTTCCATAAAGCACTACATTAGTGTATTGGGGCTATTCTAACAAGGTATCACAGATTGTCTTAAGCAATAGGAAGTGGTTTTTCTCACAGTTCTGGAGGCTGGGAGGTCTGAGATCAAGATGTCAGCAGGGCTGGGTCCTTCTGAGAACATGAGACGATCTGTTCCAGGCCCCCTCTGGCTTGTAAATGAAAACCTCACTGTGCCTCTTCATACTGCCTCATCCCCTACCAGCCTCCATCCAACGTCCTCCTTCTTACAAGGGCACCAGTTCTATCGGGTGAGAGCCCATCCTAATGACCTCATTTTCATTTAAAGACTTCTTTAAAGAGCCTATCTCCAAAAACAGTTACATTCTGAGGCCCTAAGGGCGAGAATCTCAACATAAGAATTGTGGAGGAAGCACAGGCTGCCCCTAGGCAACCGTCATGCAGCAAGTAATTAGTAGAGGCAGGAAGTGTGGCTCATCCATGCCGTCTCCAGGCCGAGGGAAGTAGGAAAATACAGTTTTTATAGATCAAATGAAAAGACCCCATTTATGTTTTGCATAAGGCAAACTGTGAGGTCTTTGTCCTCCCGGGTCATAGGTTCTGAGATAAAAGGGATTCTACAGGTACAACAATGTATTGTTAATTACAGCAGGCTTTTCGGGTACCCTCCGAAAACAGGGAGGTGGAATCAAAACATTGATTCTATCCCCTAAATGGACGGAATCAACAACTCCTGAGTTATTACGTTCCCCACCAGTGCTATTCAGCTGACTCAGGAAGGACTTTTTGCAACTTCTAGCTAATCTAGAGTACAATTCAAAATCTTCAGCTGCTAAAATCTGCTCTCTCCAGTTTTATTCTAAAAAAAAAAGTGTCTGCCAGCATTTTCAAAATGTATTTTGTGAGGTGCACATATGTTCATATCAGCATAACAAAGATTGTCCTCCTCGCTCTCCCATTAGGCAGATTCCCCTTCACAATCTCCCCAGCAGCCAGCCTCTGCACTTCAGGTCGAGAGAGAACAGAATCGCAATGCCTCCCCTGCCTGCTGTACCGTGACTTGAACACTGTTTGCTTCTTCCAATTTCTCTGCCACCGTTATTTGCATGCCTGGTATCCAGTCTCTCCCTGCCTGAGACAAAATAAAAAGTCATAATAATAAAACACAAGCAGGAGCTTCAGAATCCCAAACAATTGCACTCGCTAGTTATCATTATCGTTATGACCTTCATTTTCAGCAACCATTTGAGTTTATTTCATTAAAAAAAAAAAAAAAAAAAAGCTCAGTGCAAAGATAGTATCAGGCAGGACTCATTTTGGAAAGTCCAAATGAAGCTGGGTCTGAAGGTCAGCTATGAATTTTTCAAATAAAATTGCATATCGTATTCAGTTGCAAAGGTGGCTCATTCTATATTTACCTCAGGGTTTTATTATCAATTTAAAACACCTGTGTGGAATCGCCATGCATAGTCCTGTACAGAGCTTCCCAGGGCTCATCCAGTGGGTGCTACAGTAACTCCAGCTCCAACACACAATTTGCTCCTGAGTTCTCATCTATCTAACCTGGTCCCTTAGTTCTTTCCTCTTCTTTTTTCCCCTTGACAGATCCCCGCCTTCCATTATCTCCAGCTGATATGTTCCCAGTACACAACCATCGCTGCCTTTACACCAGCACCTAGACCTTGGTTTCTAATGTCATTCTTTAAAAACAAACACACAACAAAAGAAAACTGGGCCTGATTCTAGTCTGCTGCGGAGGGTGCACAAGAGAAGGCTAGAGCATCTCGCAGTGCCGGAAAGGGCTCAGTGAAAAAAAAAATTAGTAGTTA